>JAHWFP010092378.1:0-11070 GCA_023313725.1 Lithobius niger | reverse complement strand
TTTGGACTTTGGATTCCCGATTTATTAAAGAAAATGTAAAATTCTTCTTTTTATTGACAACTGCACCAACCATAACAACATTCCGGAGATGGAAGCAATCACTGTGCATTATATACCGCCGAACACCACCTCCTCATTGCAGCTGCTAGATTAAGGCATTATCTGGGCTCTCAAAGCTCATTACTGCCTTAAAGGGCAATTGCATCCATTCTGACATGCATGTTTTACTTTTGGATCACGTACACAATAACTAAACTCCAGAAATGCAGTAAGAATACGTTACTTACGTCTGATACAACAATTTAATTACTGCATCACTAAAACACGATACGGAGACCGCCATTGTTTTGCTGGAACGTGCAGAAATTAATGCAGACAGATGTCACATATCGATTTCGACACGCAGCCGATTGAGATAGCTCTATTGGCTGTGAGAGCTCAAGCGTCCGACGGCCTTGGCCAGCTGAGGCCGTCGGATGCTTGAGCTCTCACAGCTAACAGAGCTATCTCAATCGGCTGCGAGTCGAAATCAATAAGTGTCATCTGTCGGCATTAATATTTGCGCGGTCCAGCGAAACAATGGCGGTCTTCATATAGTGTTTTGGTGATGCAGTAATTAAATTATTGTATCGGACGTACGTAACGTATTCTTACCGTAATTCTTGGGTTTAGTTATTGTGTACGTAAGTAGTGGCGTAGCTAAGGGTGTGCATAGGTGTGCAATGCACACATTGCCCTTTTCGCCAGTAACTGAAAGTTGCAGTGTTTAGAGTTTGATGTACAACCTCCCCATCGGTCGGCAAGAAAAAAAGCTAATATCTTTCGGCCAAAAATTCCTCTCCAATCACCAGGCACCAGGTCTTCCTTATGCACATGTTGCCCTCTGCCTAGGCACATGTTGCCCAAATTCCTGGCTACGCCACTGTACGTAAGTGATCCAAAAGTAAAACATGCATGTCAAAATGGATGTAATTGCCCTTTAAGCTTGTTGAACGTGTTCTGATCATCTTGGATCTTGATGAAAGAAATAAAACTAACATAGTCATAATTGTTAAATATGTCATAGGTATGGTTTCATCATCGTGGAGAAAAGTTACTCCACAAACGATCGTTAACTGTTTCGCACACGTAGGCTTTCAAAGAGCAGCCGAGGCAGAACTTGTCAAACCCGAAGTCCAGGAGGAAGACGCCGATGATGCCGACGCAGCATGTGCTGCCTGGACAACGCTACAACACCGATTAAACACCAATGCCACGTTAGATGAATGAAGCCATTTTAACTGACGAAGAACCATGTGTTAAAGAAAACGAAGACGTCAATGATGAAACTTGAGGCAGCAAACGATGTAAATCCAGAACCGGAAATAAAAATCAGAACACCAGGAGAAGCTTTTTTAGCTCATCAATAATGTGAAACTATTTCCAACGCAGGGGAACTTTACCGACTGACGTCAGCAGCAATGTATCCGTACGATGGAAGATTTTTTGTAGTTCGTAATGTGACGCCAAAAAAAATTACTGACTTCATGACAAATGACAAAGCTACATAGGCCTGCATAAAACATTTACGAATTTTGTTTTTATTAACAACGTTCATGGAAACAACTTTTTAAAAATAATTATGGCCATTTAGTTGTTAAAGGGCTTTTGTTTTGGTGCTATGCCATGGTTTTTAGTTTAGTTTAGAGTATCAATATTGTTCCTTAACACATTTAGTTTTGAAATTTTATTTTTAATTTTTTTTAAATTTTATTTTATGTCTTGGCTACTGTGAAATAAACATAGTTAGTGCAAGGCTTATGGTGTAGGCCTAGCTGTTCATAAAATTTTAATAATGCTAAATTTCTAATACAGTGGATCCCACCTATAACGAACTCTGCTGTAACGAAATCCTGCATTTAACGAATTATTTTCAAGTCCCGGTAAAAAATGCATGTAAATTAATAGGCAAAATATAGCTTATACCGAATTTTCTAAAACGAAATATGGCATGTAACAAATTAAATAAACTTCATTCTAGTGATTAAGTACCTGTTAAAAAACAAAATTTGTGGAGATATTGTCAGTTCCATTGTTCCACAGTGCCAATCGCGTAACAACGTCAATACGCAACGCTCGGATTGTGAGCATCTCCCGAACGCGTGCTTATTTAGGGTTGCATCCCACCAAAATCGGAACAGAAAAGGAATCTGAAATAAAACAAAAAAACAGAATGAAAAGTAACAACCATTCCCAACGAGGTCGAAAAACTTAAATGATCAGCCAATGGGCATTAGCTGACCAGCTCACGGTATTTAGAGCTTAACCACTCACCGACTGGCTGGCCAACAAACCCCCCCCCCCTTCTCCGTCTCTCTCTCCCCACCCGTTTGCGTAGACATCACGTTGTCGCCTACACTGTAGTCTGCAGTAGTTGGATTATTTCGGCTAATAAATAGCCAAGCTTTGTGGACAAACGTAGTGGAAGAAAGCTAAAACCGATTCTGGACTTAGACTAATGTGAAATAAAAACGGTAGGCCACGGATCTTTCTTCTTTCATATCATGATTTAGTTCGTAGTCCTAGTGCCGTATGCAGCATGCCCAAATTTCCAGGTTTTAAACACTATTTTAAAGGTACAGTGCGTATATAGTCCTACTGCATAGTATAACAGCCCACGAATGTATGTTTTTATGGGCATCGCGGCAGTCGCTCTTTTTAATCAGTGAATAACCAAGATATAAGCGCACTTCTTCGATCAAGTTTCAAACGCAAACGGTGGCCGCCATGCTTTTTTCATAGCGAGAGGGTTGTGTGGCTTTGGTGTCACGTGCCTTACAGGTGCGCGGCGATTGGCTGACCGATATGCAGTTCAAAACAGAACGAATCGGAAAAGCCATAGCTTCCTGGGTGTAAAAGGCTTAACGTTATAAATTCAAAGTGTGGTCCAGTTAGCCGCCGATTCTGCCACCAGTCGTGCTGCGAACACCCCAAAAAAGAACTGCTCTAGTATACGGATTGAACTGTGGAAGGTACTCGTGATGCGCCATACGCGGACTTTAAGCTTAAAATATTGCATTGACACCAAAAGTTCAACAACAATATCTTCATTCTACGTACCTCTTTGTCCACTCGACGACAAAACAAAGCCTCCGGAGTTTTAATTTCATGAATTTCAAACAGAAGAAGAACCAAGGTGCGGTACGTGTGTATTGTACTGTATAATATGCTACGGCATTTTCTATTCTCATTAAAAATGTGTTAAACGATCCTTTGACGTACCAGCAAATCATCCGAAGACTTCAAGAATAGTCACTATTACCGTTAAATAATGTTTGTTTAGTGCTGCAACACCGGGTAAATCTAATAATGAAAGGATTACCACTTTTTTGTGCGTCCCGCTAACACTAATCAATGCTATGTATGATTGGGGAAGTTCGTTCTTCGTGCTTTCCCTTCAGCGCATCACTTGGACGATGTGTCTCGCATGCTACGTGAAACCGCGCGTTAAGCCTTTACCATACAGGAAGATATGGAAAAGCTCACCAGCAGTCAGGCGCACTTCAGAATGAAAAAGTTATCGGTAAGCATCTGGGCATGCGCATTTGTGCACTTTTCTTATCTTTTCCGATTCGATTCTGATTTAGGTTTTGGTGGGAATCAACCTTTACACAATTTTCGGCCAATTTATAGAAAGGCTGAAATTTGCTACCCAAATTGTTGCGCATCAATTTCTGTAAACAAAACGCTGTTACCAATAGTGTAGTTTCATTAAAATCTGCAAAAAAATGTCGTAGTCGTTATTTTTTTCTGAAGTTAGAAAGCTGAAAATTGGTTATTTTTGATCAGCGGTAGCGGTTGAACCATTTGAGTGAGCGCCGCCATCTTGGCCTCATTGAAAAGTTGGAAGTCTCGTCTATCTGTGCATAGCTTCCTATATGGTAAAAGCTTAACACGCGGTTTCACGTAGCATGTGAGATATGTCGTCCAAGTTGTGCACTAAGTGAAAGAACGAAGAACGAGCTACCCCAATCATAGCATTAATTACTTTTAGCAGGATGCACAAAAACGTGGTGATCTTGTCATTATTAGATTTCCCGGTGTTGCAGCACTAAACGAACATTATTTTACGGTAATGGTGACTATTCTTGAAGTCTTTGGATGATTTACTGCTGCGTCACTGGATCGTTTAACACATTTTTAATGAGAATAGAAAACATCGTAGCGTATTACCCTGTCCATATCATTATCCATCTTAATCCATATTACCCTTGGTATTATACAGTACAATACACACGTACCTTGGTTCTTCTTCTGTTTGAAATTTAACCTCGAATTTCTAACGATAAAGCAACATCCGGCCAGCCTTATAACAGCCACGCGCTGAAAGCCAAGGTAAACTGAGATAATAGCTGCGTTTCTCGCAATGAAGAATGTAGCTACTGTCGCGGTTGACATTGTGCCCAATAGACGGACCAGCATGAACGCATTGTGTCATCACAAACTGGAATGATTCTCGTATTTTAACATCATAATTTATAATTTTCTTGGCTAGCATCTTATAAATTCGCTTCAGCGATCTAATGGAATAATTAATTTTAATTTTTACCGCATTAGTCTATTAGATATTTTTGATCTTATAGTAATTATTAGCAAATTAGTACACGCACACACAGAGATGAAACGTTGTGGTTGTTGTAAGCGCGCAAAGGATACTATACGTGTGTCCCACAGTGAATATAGTTAACAATTATTCAACCAAAAATCGCCTAGACTCCAAATTTTAAAACGGATTTTTACCAAGGGATTGACTAACGGTAAGGAAATAGGCCTTTGGTGCCATACTTGATGTGGTGGATCGAGAATAATAGCGCTGGGAGGAATATCCTTTTAAACCGTTTACACCCAAGAAGCTATGATCTTTGCCTCCAAAAATCTTTTGTCATAGATACCCATTTAGCATTGGCCAATCAGATAGACTGTAGTAGGCCATTTCTGGTTGTTCAAGCTGACTTTCCAAGTCATTTAAAGATCGAGTTCCCTCATTTGCCTGTTGGCACCATGTGACCGGTTTGGCACGCTGTCATTGGCTGATGCGCAATTTCAACACGGATGCTCATGAAAAAGATGATATTTCAACATAAAAAAATTAAAACAGTAGCTACGATGCAAAACTAAAACTGAAAAGGAGCCTATAAACCTTCACACTATCGATTATCAGGTGGGAATAACAATTTTTAGCCGGACTAACATCAAATTTCGTGCGCGTTTTCTCAACATAGAGATTTTCTATTTTACTATTTTAGTTCATTACCGTACCGCCTGTAATGAAAAAAAAATGGTCTAAATTTAACAAGAAGTTGTCGAAAAAATGGCGCTGGGAGGTATACCCCTTTAACATTAACAAGAAGTTGGCTTGATCTAAGGGGTATACCTCCCAGTGCCATTTTTCTCGATCCACCACATCAAGTACGGCCCCAAAGGTCTATTTCCTTATCGTTAGTCAATCCCTTGGTAAAAACCCGTTTTAAAACGTGGCGTCTAGGAGATTTCTGTTGAATAATTGTTAACTTTGTTTACTGCGTCCCGCAGTATATGATCCTTTGCGCGCTTACAATTATCACGATGTTTTATCTCTGTGTGTGTATGTACTCATTTTCTAATAATTACCATGAGATCAAAAATCTAAAAGACTAATGTGGTAAAAATTAAAATTAATTATTCCAATAGCTCGCCGAAGCAAAATTATAAGACACTCCTAGCTTAAAATATTATAAATTGTGATGTTAAAACACGAGAATCATCCCGGTGTGCGACGCCACAATCTTTAAGTTGATGCAGTTTCGTGTACTATTCCCAAAGCCAACCGAGCTACCACCTACATTCCTCGCTGCGAGGGACGCAGCTACTACTTTAGCCGACCTTGGCACTGGTTAATGCACAGATGGTGATCTGCGCGTGGCTGTTATACGGCAGACGGAATATTACAAGGCAGGCTGGGTGTCCCTTTAACTCAGACAAATCATAGTATCCACCACCTTCAAAGGAACAGCTTTTACTGAGGAAACAGGATTTGTGCTATTCCTTTAATGCCATTTCTTTTATGTGAAATGTGTCTTGCCTTAGTCTTCACTGGATTAAAGTGGCACTATCACCGATTGAAATTTGTAGGTAAATGCCGTGGCGCTATCAAGTGGCAGTGATATTGTTAACCCGTATAGCTTGCTCCCAGGTGCACAACGACGTACCCAATTTTCACTCAATGCTGTAATTAGGGAGGGGTGTGGCTTGTTAGTTTTGTTAAAAGAAATGGCATTTTGCATTCCTTTGCTTGATGTTGCCAGATTCTGCAGACTTGCAAACAGTGGTACTGTAGTGTCACTTTAAACCTACTGATGTCACCCAAATTGTGTACCCACTCGCCATAATCAGCCAGTTTTTCGCAGCGTAAGAATCGTTCTCTGTACTGAAATTAATAATAATAATAATATATAGAGACTATGCTCGAGGCATCCACCCACCCAAATTCCCCGGCGGCAGATGTTAAGTGGAAGAAGTACCACCATTATTACAGTTGTTTTTTTGCCGCATGAGGGAGGAAACTCGCGGGAAACAACCGGAGAAAAACCCGTACATATACACTTCCCATCGCCAGGATCGAACCTCGGTCTGTACGAAGGCAGAGATGTACAACTGGGCCCAAGACGCCTATGGAATCTGACGCCACAGTGCTTGCAGCTACCCATGCACCCGTGTAAATTCGTGTATTAACTCTTTAATAACGTAGTAAACACGTCATTTTTAAATCGTTCATAATAATTATGTAGTCTTTAACCCGAATATTCACAGATAAACATTATAAGGCATATTTTTTTGTTGAGGGGAGGGTGGTAGTGTTAGAATATTACAAATCAATACACTGTAACATGTAACTCAGTATTGAGTCGGAGAGCAACTTTGACCAACTTTGTATGTTGAAAGGGTACTACTACCTTTTTGGTTCCATAAACATAATGATCTGCCTGTTGGTCTTCTTCACACCATAAATGAAAAAAAAATGTCTGCAACTGTTTTTTAATTAAATAAAATTTTCAAGTCTATAAGCATTGTTTTACTACCCGCTTGGTACGTACCTTCTTCATTCAACAAAGTTTAGGCTTATTTTATAGAAACGGGTGTAAGCCTACAGCCATAATTATTTACATCCATATGGCAAGCTGTTCTTGATCAAAAACTTTGAGACGTTGTTTCGCCTGCATATACAAGGAATAAAAAAAATGCATTATATTTTCCTTTATTCCAGTCACTGACTGTAGCTGAAGCACAAAAAGGAAACATTGTCGGCCCCAGCTGTCTAAATTCCGTTTCTATTGCTGATAACGAAAATGTTTATTACCTGTAAATTTATCAATCTTGTTCTCGAATACTTTATTCCTTAGAGTTAAATTGACGAAATTGACTAAATCCAGCCAATCCGTAAGCCTGACTTGCCATGCACTCTTCCCTCCTATACAAAAACCGAAACGCGAAAGTGGCCATCTTATTTTCCTATCAATAAGTCATGGTGGTGATGCAAGAGTGGAGGTAGGGTGGGTACAGGTAATGTTTATTAGCTTGTTTATTAGCAATATAAACTGAATTTTCTAACTACGAAAGTCTAAATTAACTGTTAATTTCGCATTTATTTAGCACCAGTACGCCATAACTTACGAACATCACAAGAGTAACTTTTTAAGTCAATTATATTTAACTAATTAGAGCACAACCAGAAGCGTAGCGAAGGGCATTTTGTGGGGGGAGGGGGGAAAGCACACAAGCGAAATTTTGCCTACTCAATTGACTCCAGCTAGAGGGTCTGGGGCGACACCTACTGATCGATAAGGTCGCCCCAAAAACATACATCGGTTGGAAAACAATCCAGTGGATTGCTGACTTTTTAACAAGAAGACAGCATCACACTTTATTGATGGCATCACATCCTTGCTCCAGAAGATAGAGAGTGGGACCATTCAAGGATCAATCTTTGTCCAATTACTTTTCATTATCTTTATTAATGACGTTTCTTATTGGTGAAAAACGACCACTGTTTCTTCCTCGACGACACAAAAATTTCTTGACAGTTACCAACAGTTACCAAATGAATCTTTTGCAAAATGAGATCCACATTTTCCCAAGCTAGGTGGGCAGGATGAAAATGTCCCTGAATGCATCCAAGTGTGCCATAGTCCCATTTAGTCCCGATCGCTTCTATATGAATCCAGATGCTTCGCCCATCACACTAAGCAACAGCTACGTATGACGTCTCCAAAGCATACAAGGCACTGGCCATCATTAAAAGAAATTTCCAGTTCCATATTAGAATAACCTTCCTCCGGGTCTATTGTGCACTTGTAAGCACTGTTCTGGAATATGGCAACCAAACCTGGTGCGTTAAATATTAGGGTGATGCAGATAAGATCGAAAGGGTACAACGATGTGCTACCAAAGTTATCAATGGACTCCATGACTTACATTACACAGAGCAACTGAAGGTCTTACGACTGCCAAGAGCTGATCTTTACACACAAATGCCTATGTGATCCCGGCAATTTCACAGCAACCTGGTTCACACTCAGTGAGAGCCAACCTAAAAGGAACAACGGGAAAAAAACCTTTACAATGATGATGTAACTCGCTGGTGCGCCAACTCTCCTTGTCCTTCTGAGTTTGTTCCAGACCAGACTTCCTGCTGATGTTGTTCAGGCACCTTCGGTTCTATGCTTCAAAATATGCACACTTACCTACTTACTTGGTGTCTTAGACCCTTCCACTACAAGAACTGGTAGACGTCTTCCATACACTAAAAGCTATTAAACTTCCTGTTGGTGATGCTTCAAGTTCAAGTTTAGATACCAATTCCCTTTGGTTCTCAGGCTGTACGGTATCTGGACGGCTTCTGGTGTGTCTTTCACTAACTAATAACAGAAAAGCACAAAGCTGTCCAGCCTGAACTGGAGCAAGGAACCAAGGACGAAACAGATAGAGCTGGCATGACGTCATAGCTACACGTTACATGCCAGTTGGCAGAAGAAAAGTCGCGTGGTTGTCATCTTGCTTAGTGCAACACTGCCTGAAACTGCTCTTGTCTGTACATGTTCTCAATGCACGTTTCTTCTATATCTTTCCAAATTTTTCAATGAAAGTAGAAAAAAAAACGGCATCAATAATTTCTGCTTCAAAAATAGCAATGCCTGACACAATCAAAATCCAGTTATAGATGTAGATAGGGCTTAAGCCTTATCTTCTTGGATTTTGTTAACGCAACGTTCAGGGTTATAGAATACTTTTTCTACCCTTAAACTTGTTGTGAATAAAGGAGTTTGAATAAACATTGCTTAAAGTTAACCAAGGTACTAGACATTCAAAAAAAAATACAGCATTTTCCTATAGTACAGGAGCTAGCTCAATGCACGTATGTACTTTTATGTACCCTCAGTATGATTGCTGGGCATAAACACAATTGGTCACGTGGTCCAAATCATGGTCGTTTGGCCATCATATTGGGAACTACGCCCAATAATATCTCCCTTACTGGTGGGCTGATTTTAACTTTCGTATAGTATATTTTAATCGCCGTTAAATGCCCTATAACTTTTCTGGTATGACTTTTTTGATAATCCCATTAGTTTTTTAGATAAAGCATGATTTTAATGAGTATTACCATGAGTCTATGGTATTACGTGAAAAACGCCGTTTCTTGAGTAAATCTATGTAATAATCTTGGAGGCCGGCTAAAAGGAAGGCTAAAAGGAAAACCACTTCTCCCCTCCTCGCGCCCGCATTGAAAATGCACTCTCCCACTCTACCTGCATGGAAACAGGAGGCAGGCATGAGTCGTCAATCAACTCAATAAAGGTTCAATCTGATAAGTCATCGGGCCGAACAATCACTTCTCCCCTCCTCGTGCCCACATTACAAATGCGCTCTCCCATTGTACCTGCCTGCAAACAGGAGGCAGGCATGAGTGGTCGATCAATCTGAAAAGTCGTCGGGAAGAGTGCTGGAAACATATCCCGGGAAAATGTCCCGGGAAATGTGTCCGTAAACTTAATTCATGACCGGCCCCGTGCATAGCACAGGCTTCCTCTAGTTCTTTATAAAAGTGCAAGAAAGTTGCTATTGGAAACAGATCTGTGCGGGAAAATGGTTATTGAGTAAATATACTAGCTTAGCCAACCGTGTTCCGTAATAAAGACATATTTTCCTATAGTATCAGAAGGTTATTTATAGAGGAATTTGCACTTAACCTCTGTTCCAAA
The DNA here is from genome assembly GCA_023313725.1 of Lithobius niger. Classification (NCBI taxonomy): domain Eukaryota; kingdom Metazoa; phylum Arthropoda; class Chilopoda; order Lithobiomorpha; family Lithobiidae; genus Lithobius; species Lithobius niger. The sequence goes on along the minus strand of JAHWFP010092378.1, from coordinate 793 downwards.
TCTGTTAAAGAAGCGGATGACAGGATGCTAGCTCAAACGTTTCATGAACCAATTACTTCAAACGTTGAGTGAAGCTGTGATGTGTTCTACTGACAGTTACGTCTTTGTTAATGCTCTTTATATTACCATAATAGTGGAAAACTAGGAACTTTGGATTACGGTGACAGAGAAAAAGAGGGTACTTTAACTCCGCAAATGCAAAGGAGCATCCGAACCTGAGGATTTTGCTACTCCCTGTTATTGCCAGAAATTCTTTAGAGAAGATGTATGGGGTTATATGGTTGAAAACTATGTGCTGTGACTTCTAAATTAAAAAAAATAGATTTGGAACTGTAAGGTTAAGTGCAAATCTCCCGATAAATAACCTGATACTATTGGAAAATATGTCTTTATTACAGAACATGGTTGGCTAAGCTAGTTTATTTAATCAACAACCATTTTCCCGTACAGATCTGTTTCTAATAGCAACTTTCGTGCACTTTTATAACGAATTTATTCAAGAAACGGCGTTTTTCACGTAATACTCATTAAAATCATGCTTTTTCTCAAAAAATAATGGAATTATCAAAAAGATCATACCGCAAAAGTTGTAGGGCATTTAACGGCGTTTATATGGCTATGAGAAAATTAAAATCGGACCGCTAGTAAGGGAGATATCATTGGGTAGTTCCCAATATGGCGGCCAAACTACCATGATTTGGCCACGTGACCAATTGTGTTTAACACTCCTGTAGGTGTGTAAAACAGCAGTCAAACTGAGGGTATATAAAAGTGCATAATATGTGCATTGAGC
>JAHWFP010092377.1:33609-46977 GCA_023313725.1 Lithobius niger | reverse complement strand
GGGGGGGGGGGCGGGGGAACAAGGGGGAGGGCAAGGAGTGGGGGAACTGGGGGCGTCGGGGGGCCTTTTTAAGCCATGCTGCCCAGTATAGTATTTCGCTGGCGCATGCGCTGATGATTAGCCCCAAAATACCGCCGACATCCTGGAAAGGGACGCAAACCACACAATGGGGAAGTGGGAGGGTTGAGGGGGAACAGGAGGACGTTTTCTATTCATGGTGCTCAGTATAGTATTTCGCTCGCACATATGCGCAGATGATCTGCGCGGGTACAGCTAGTTATTATTATTGTTCATTGCATTTTTGGCATTGTAACGTGAAGGGGCATTAAGTAAGGTGCAAATTAATATAGGCATGTTAGAATATTGAGGTAGAACTCACACATCAACGTAAAATGGTTTGACATTAATTATGCTGTAGAAAGTTCACTGAGTGGATAACCAATGGTAGCTGCTAGATCCCCAAGTCTCCTATATTCCATTGCGTTTACGGTGCAGTGCATCAATTTAGCAACCAAGCTGCTAGTTTTGTTCGTTCTTAAGTCTTCTTAGCATGGTTTATTTCAAAATTGATTTCTGTGTTTCCGTGTTTTTTACCCCCAAGTGCACTTGGAACCTTACGAATACTCCCTACTGTTACAAACGAAAAAATGCATTGATCTTCAATAAGTATGTCAAGGTCAACCCTTGTAAACTGTCATTGTCTGGACGGCCTTTAACGATATTACATGGCTGCCAAATCGCATGCCTCTACACTTACGGTGTTAAGAGTTGAGGATTTGAGACATTATAACATTTATATCAGAACAAAACAACTGAACTTTAGTAGCGTGATCTTATAATTTCACTTTCCAGCTTCTTTTTTTTCTCCCTTAGTCGCCGAAACAAGTGAAAGGTGACAGAACGATATTACAGGTTTGAATGATGAAGAGGGGATGAGATGGAAACTTACTTTTGTGTCATAATACGTATTAACAAACATAGAAGTTTCATTTTTGCTCGTATTAAAAAAAGAAATATCTGTTTTACTTTTTCACTCTGAAACGATAAGGTCATTATTGGGGTAAGAAAGAACTGGAGGAACGATTTTTAATATCGGTTGATGCAATTAATTCCACCGTATTTGTCGCGCTCTTCCATTATTTTAGTCTTTCGTAAAATCAGAAGAGAAAAAAGGGTTTGGAGACACCACTTGTTCATCGGCCCATGGCGAAACGGGAATTGTTTTTTTCTTATCTAGACACACGATAGTGTGTCGCCGTCAGTCCATGAGATGACATCACACAAAAATAGATCAGTAAGAAGATATGCACTTTTCAGATGCTTAATTCTGTCAGAGTACATTGTTGACGTGAAAAGGAGACTCACTTAAAGCGCCGTCGATGTTCTCAGGGCTTAGTCGTGGACATACTTATTTCCAGACTATCTGGGAAGTCACGGCTGTCAGCGCCGACACTGTTCGTTTGTCACCATGTTGATTGCCTTGCAATCGTCCCTAGCTTTATTCTGTTTTGTCTGTTTGTTGAACAGGGCAGACGACCCGTGTGGCTACCACTCTTAATAAATTGAATTTACTAAAATTGAATTGAATTGGTTCACTAGCTGACAATTAGCAGGCAGTCATTTACCAGTAAGCAGTAGCTAATTTGGTAGCCATGGTTAAGTTTTTTCTTTAACGTCTTTAACGCAGTATTAGTCGGTGGTATTAACTTGGCGAATGTTTCGATCTGTTGATATCACTCCTTTGAAAGCCCAAACCTTTCTTCACTTGGCGGCTCTTTACCCATTTTGGTTAAAGATGTGATATCAGTTCTTTTTTTTCTAGTTTTTAATCGAAATATTTCAACAAAAATCGTTTGACATTGGATTACAGAACAAGTCATCTTTGTTTCTTTGTGTTTAAGTTTTTGGTTTAACGGCTGAAGTATTAGTCAGTGGGATTAAATTATTAAACGCTTTGGTCTGATGATATCACTCATTTGAAGAGCTGAACCATTTTCAACTTGCCGACCCTTTTATAGGTTTGGTTTTTGCCAGGATATCACCTTTTCCTGCTTTTTGCTCGCATTATTTCACCGCAAATGGTACAACAATGAATATTTCCTAACAAAATATTTTTGTATACGAAGTGATTAAAATTTTCTTCAGTAGTTATCAAGTCACACAGGTCCAATGTTAAGTACGACTGAGTATAAACACACCTGTACGGAACACTAGGGAACGTTTGCAGATCTAAACTTTTAAGTAATAAAAAGTCAAGAGTTGCTTCATTTTCTGTATAAACTTACAGAAGTAAAAATGAATTCGTATACGTACGGTCACAAGATCTCAGTTTTCCATTGCTCCAAACTGATCCACCATATGAGCACACACACCTCTCCCACTTACATTCAGCATTTTTAGGGCAGTGGGAATCCAGATCGCATTCTGCGGGATACATATTAAAAAAATAATAAGAGTAACTACTTTCAAAACAGGATGAATAGCCAATAATTTTTTTTTAAATGAACGCAAGTCCAAAGTCAGAATTGCCTTCGGTCCATAAAGCAAAATCAATAATTCCATGTTAGCTAAGAGCACGAATCTGAAACCAGCCGTTGAACTAGCTGCAAAGGGAACTGGAGGTACCAAAAAAAATCATCGTCTTTAGTCAAGCTAATGCTGTGGCAGCGGATATCTTAAACCTAAAAAAAACCTTGTTTTATCCAATTCCTTGTACTGCAACAGCAGCCAACATAGCCGAAAAATTGTTTAGTTTTAGGTCCAAAAAATCTGCTCGCACATTATTTGCATGCCAGTCTTTTGTTTTCCTTAGTGTATAGCCATTGCTCCTTCCAACTTGATCAGCGACTAGCTTTAGATTCGAACTCTGCGAACTCCACAATGAATAAAGCATTATTGCCACTCCGTAGCGAATAAGGCGTTATTGCTACTACGCAGTGAATGAGGCGTTATTGCCACTCCACAGTGAATAACGCGTTATTGCCACTCCGTAGTGAATAAGGCGTTATTGCTGCTATCCAGTGAATGAGGCATTATTGCCACTCTAAGTTGAATAAGGCGTTATTGCCACGCCGTAGTGAATAAGGGTCATTCCTGCAGTGAATGAGGCGTTACTGCCACTCCACAGTGAATAAGGCGTTGTTGCCCCTCTGCAGTGAATAAGGCGCAATTGCCACTCCACAGTGAAGAAGGAGTTAAAAGGAGAAAACACTTGACACTTAAAAAATAAATAAACAACGCTGAAAAACCCCAGAAATACAGAGAAATTGCCCTATTGCACAATGACATTTTGTTCGTCATTAAATGATTTACCCTAAAACCCAAATTTATTTCCATGAAGGTTTATGCATGAATATCGAGAACTTTGATAAACATTTAACTTTATTTTCTGCTAATAAATACTACACCTATCGATAAATTTTGGATCATTATAAAATTTTGAAACGCTAAACACGACGCACAATACTGTACAGGGTGATTCATAAAGTACTTATAGCCTATGAATGTAGGCCTATAAAATGTAGGCCTATAAAATGTAAGCATATACTGTCGGGGTGCCTAATTTTATTAGCACATGAAACAAAACCTTGGTTCAATATAATAAAGGCTTGCTATGTGGATCCCTTGAATTACTTGTGCCTAATGGTATCAGCACGTTGGGGCTCCTCCCTACTCTGGACGCAATGTACTGGAGTGGTTGGATCAGACCTTTGGTGGCAGGTGGATTGGGAGAGGAGAAGCAGTACAATGGTCACCCAGAACGTCCTGATCTAACTCCTCCTGACTGGTTCCTATATGGGGGCCGTCTGAGGAACAGGCTATGCGCAGTACATCACCCGGGGACCGTTCAGTAGCTACGGCAGTGTATTGTTGAGATCTGTCAAACAATTACACTGGATATGATGGAGGGAGTTTGGCGAAATCTTGATAAAAGGCTTCGACATTGCATTGCAGCACAAGACGGACACTTCGAAAATGTAGTGGTGAATTACGGTGGATGTGGCCTAATTTCATTTCGAACCGAGAAATATCTAATGTTTATTTCCGACATCCGAGCAGTGTCAGCGTTCAATCTCGTAGTTACATTGTTTATTAGGCTAGCTTAAGCAACAGATGCACTTTGGTTGAAAATATCAACGCATTTCAAACCTTTTTAGTTACGTGTTCAAACCCTGAGTTTAGGATATTCATTAGATTTGACTAAATTGTTTAGAGGTTTGTAAAGTTTTTGGGTTTGGCAATCCAAATGCACTGCAGTACATGAATACGGTTGAAAATATCATCGTATTTCATAACGTTTCAGTTACGGCTTCAAACCCTGAGTTCAGGAAATTCATTAAATTTGACTAAATTGTTTAGAGGTTTGCAAGGTTGTCGGTTTGGCAATCGAAATGCACTGCAACACAAGAATATGGTTGGCGATATCAACGAATTTCAAACCTTTTCGGTTACTGGGTTCAAAACCTGGTTTCACAATAAATGTTGCACTAAGGTAATGAGATAGGATATTAGATGACCTCACTAGGCTTGTAGCTTGGGTATAGTAGGGTCCGTGTTATACCTGTTGAGCACACTTTATTTCCCGGGGGGCGGGGGCAGGAACTACTAACCCATTCATTTATGACGGGCTTTCCACTACTACAATAATCTAAGGTGCACTGTACAAAACTGGAGTAACAGTGTGAACATCATCATTTGATTAGGTTCATTATAGGCATACATTTTATGGCCTGCATTTCAAGTCATAGGCCTACGTCTTATAGGCCTATTTTTCAATACTTTATGAAGCACCCTGTATAAAACAAGTAGCAGACACGTCAGGTCCCATAATATGAAAGCAAAATAAATTAAAAGCACGGTGGTGCTACCACATTTTTCTCTCACTTCTGCTGGGAACTCAGCAACCATGTTTTTTTTTTGTCCCAATTCTAGGCTGCGAACTCGGCTGGTGTCACACCACCATTTTTTATTTTTAACTTTTAACATTTTTATCTTCGACTAATATGACCTGAGGCGTTATAAAGTGTAGTTAGCGGTCAAGTAGAAATCTATTGGGGAAAAGAGAATAACAGCAAACCCTTTCCTCCACTAACTTTTTTTACCTGGCCTCACTCTATTCGCTGCTGAATAGGGAGGGCAGAAAAAAGCTAGTAGAAACAAAATAGTAGTAAACCCTTTCTCGGAGTTTCTAAACTATTTTTCTAAACTCTGAAAATGCTGTGCATTGCTAGTATTGTGTATAATGGCCATGCTTTTCTAAGTTAAAAAGTACAAAAAAATCGTACTACCATTGCAGAATTCGTGTGGAGGCTAAGCAGATACACAGTGCATCCATCAGTACACAGCTTCTTTACAGTGTACCATCCTTCACTAATGTGGCTCCTGATTAAGGAAAGTTGTTAGAACGCTAGTTGGTAAAAGGGATAAGAAGTATGCGCCAGTGCACACGTGTGGTACCGCATCTGCGGTCGACGCTGCGGTACCGCATTTGCGGCTTGGTTTACGTGACATCTGTTGGGTACTGCACGCGTACCAGCGTCGACGTTGCGTTACCGCTCGGTGGTCGTGCGGTTGTTTTGCACCGCAATTCCCCGCGTCAACGCAGCGGTACCGCAGCGTTAAAAAAACGCAATTGCGTCTCTGAGTACCTTGGGTGACTTGAGTGGTCCACACGTCCGCCGTTTAACGCAAAAACGTTACCGAAAATGGCGTCCAATTTCGAAGAAACATAGACATGGTATTGTTTATTGGGGGGAGTAAAGAACTATCCTGAAATATGAAATGTTGCTGCAGAAATGATTAAAGAATCATTGGGAAGTAATTAAAGCACTTATTCGATTTTTTAGTTAATCTGCAAAGGATGTATAACATTATTCCCTGGTACGGCGTAAATTAGTACATCAATGTACCAAAATTATTCGCATTGGTTTTAAAATATATTATTTGTTCACGAGGTAGGCGAAAAAGCAATATCATCTCATTGGTTTCAAACTATAATGTTTTATACACGAGGTTAGGGAACCGAATGCACACATACGTCACCCAAGAGGCACCGCAGCGTCAACGCGCGTTAATAAAACGCACGTGTGCATTGATTGGCTGTGTCACCGCAGCGGCACCGAAGCGTCGCCGCGCGTCCAAAAAACGCACGTGTGCACCAGCGCTAAGCCCTTTCACCACACTAGCTCGTATCACTAATTAGTATTAAAAAACGCTTTAGCGTATAAAATACGGATGTAAGCCTTAAAAGACTTAAAGCCCTAAAGGTACAGATATTAGAAAAAGACATGTAAGCCATCAGCGTCGCACTAATACGTGTAAAAGAATCACCAGCGACCCAAAAAACAAAACTGGAGCTTCTTTTACACGTATTAGAGCGGCGCTCATGACTTACATGTCTTTTTCTAATATCTTTTCCTTTAGGGATTTAAGTTTTTTAAGGCATATATCCGTATTTTATACGCTTAAGCGTTTTTTAATACTAATATCCCTTATTTTTTTTCTTGTTTCAGCAAGAATAACACAGAAAAGAACACTTTAATCACCTTCAAATAACTGTTATAAGAGAGTCTTTTCCATGGCTGATTCGTTTTATGCTGCTAAGAATGACTTCTGCACCCAACTTCATGTTTTTAGCTTGATCTATAATAATTTGTTGCCCAAACCCCTGGGAGGCATCACGGGGGAGGGGGGGGGGTTCTGGGGCGGGAGGGGAGCACTGAAGGCACTTTGGAGTATTTCATAGGGGGTCCATTGCTGGTTCGATTTTAACTATTAAGAAAGACTTGTGCACCAAATTTATGTTTTCTGCAAAAATTTGTTACTTCACTTAATTATTTCTGCCCAGTGCTCTACAATAATATTCTCTGCTGACGAGAATACTGCAGTCGCATCAAAATAGTGTTCAAAAGGCCCTGGTTGGTGTTAATACCTATATTTTAAGCTATACAAATTGAAAATTGGTTCATTGGTTCGATCTCTAGGTAAGGGCAAAATTTCTAGCCCATTTGGCTTTCCGTGTCAAGAATATTGTAGCTACATTAAAATAGCATGCGAAAGACCCTAGGCCTTGTCCGTACCTACGTTTTAAGCTATAGAACTTGAAAATCGGTTCAGTGGTTCGATCTCCAGGTGAGGGCAAAGAGTCCCCACAGCAACATTAATGATTTTTGCCCAGTGCTCTGCTATAATAATTGCTCTGCCGACGATAATACTGCAGTCATATCAAAATCGGGTTCAAAAGGCCCTGGTCGGTGTTAATACCTACATTTTAAGCTATACAAATTGAAAATCGGTTCATTGGTTCGATTTCTTGGCAAGAGCAAAATTTCTAGGCCATTTGGCTTTCCGTGTGAAGAATATTGTAGTTACATTACAATAGCATGCGGAAGACCCTAGGCCTTATCCATACCTACGTTTTAAGCTATAGAACTCTAAAATCGGTTCAGTGGTTCGACCTCCAAGTAAGAGCAAAGAGTACATTAATGATTTCTGCCAAGTGCTCTGTAATAATAATTGCTCTGCCGACTAGAATACTGCAGTCACATCAAAATCGGGTTCAAAAGGCCCTGGTCGGTGTTAATACCTACATTTTAAGCTATACAACTTGAAAATTGGTTCATTGGTTTGGTCTCTGGGTGAGAGCAAATGTTTTAGCCCATTTGGCTTTCCGTGTCAAGAATATTGTAGTTACATTAAAATAGCCTGTGAAAGGCCCTAGGCCTTGTCCATACCTACGTTTTAAGCTATAGAACTTGAAAATCGGTTCAGTGGTTCGGTCTCCAGGTGAGGGCAAAGAGTCCCAACAACAACAACAACAACAACAACTAGAACAACAACAACAACAACAACAACAAGAAATGGCCGTACTGTGGACGCCGAACGGTCTGATTGTTGTCATTAAAATTTCTAATGCAGTGAAATAGTTGCAACACGACCCCAAATACCGAATTTCGTTGGTCTATTTCAATTCTGACCGAAACTGTAGGAGCTCAAAGTTTGACGTTAACATGGAAGTTCATGCTGAGGCTGCCGCGGTCCTTGCTGTGGCTCCATAATCGGAAAGGCAGGTAGAAAGCTAATGGGTGCATGGCAATAGCACCTAACACTTTCTGCTACTACCTTTCTACCTCCCCTAACTGATTGTTGGACTCTTTAATGGTTGGACTCTTTACACTCTGAAGATACTGTGATCTTACAGTATTGTGTACTGACATCACTTTGCGTATTGTGTACTGGTAGTAGTTGGTGAGTCAAAAAGTTTTAAAAAATTGTACCGTAAGTATAAAAATTCGTGTGGCGGCTAAGCAGATAAACAGTGATGTGTGTACCATCACTACATACGTCTGTATAGTGTACCAGCCCTCACTAACGTCGCTGCAGAGCAAGGAGGGCAGGTAGAAAAGTGGTGAAGAAAGGGAATAGAAGTTAACTCTCTTTCCCCACTGGCACGGTAATAACACATAACCCTTTCTCCCCATTATCTTTCTACCTGCCCTGCGTAATGTGGACACACAGTAGGGATGTTTTTAAAGTCAGCGGCTTGCGAGTCGCTTGGCCGCGGGGAACGCTTTCCCATTGAAATAACAAACAGGCAGCGTTTCCGCTTGCAAGCGAGTCGCAAGCCGCTGACTTTAAAATCATCCCTAGTTGGACTATTCCATTAGTTCTTACACTGGCCTGACTTTTGGCACTGTTTTTTTTTTACATCGCCTTGTGAGGAGAGCCGGATTTCAACCTTATATGAACTATTCCCGAACATTTTAAATTTCGGATTGATAAATTGAATGGATAAATTAAGTCATTCACAAAAGGCTGATATATATCATATCTGGATATATTAGTCAGTAACGTGGCCGAAGCAAAGTTTAGCCTGTAACGTACAACAAATTACAAAATATTGGTATGTTGGGTGGATGCACTTTTGTATTCTGGGTGGAGCCCAAACAAAAGGGCGGATTGCTATGAAGTTTACCACATTTCTAAGTAGCCCCAAAAGTATTGCTGATCTCGAATTTTTCTTAAATTGATCAAATATAATCCACAAAATTACGTTTTTTCGAATGTAACACTCGCCAATGTAGCCTAAATTTGGAATTGTTAACGAATTCCGACGATGTATACACCGTGCTGCTGGTAATCAACTGAACTTTTAAAGATCGGCAAAATAAATCATTGTTTCGTCCTAACAATCTTTTTCGACGTAACTTAACAAAATAACATGTAATTATCGCATTTTAAACACTAAAGGAAGGCAGGGTATTGGGCCATATTCGTTAATGGTCATATTCGTTAATGGCCCATATTCGCTACATGTGAAAAATTACATTTGGAGAAATTCCCTTCAAAATGGCCACCGTAGTGGCTTTTATACTGTCAACGGGAATCCCAAACGTGAAACCTCAAAACGCCACAGCATGAGTAAACGGTTTATATGAAACGAAAGTTTCCAGCTGACGAGGTGTTAACAACTGAACTCTCTCAACTCTGTGTTTCAAGACGGAATGGGCCTATAACTCTCTAACACAATGCTCTGGTGTTGTCGAATATACAATTAAAACGGCAGCTAAAAATTAGGACTAAAAGTTCTGAAAGCCTTAGAATTATTTAAGTGCTATCTTCGCACCAAAGCTAACACCGCTTGCCGTACAATTGTGGTAATTACTACTTGAAAAAAACCAGCCATCACCGTTCCAGCACGTGTCAGAGGTGTGCGCTTCAATATTGTCGTACCTGATGCGACATAGAAAGTGGCGGTATCGTCAACCTTTTGAAACTTTCGTTTTACCGTATTGTAAAATACTTCCTTACTGATGATTGCTTCGCTTGCAGTTAAAATTTTTATTATTCTACTTTAATAAGGAAAGATACTTGGCAATAATTGTAAACAATGCAAAGTTGTTGGTGGTGGCACGATTTTTTGCCAGCTTAACTAGTGGCAGCTAATGTTTTTTTTTTACTTTTAGCCGGTGTAGATGGTGCAAAAAGGCTACAATTATACCAAAACAGAAACTAAATGTGGGAGTAAACTAAAGTTTCATAAAATTAATATGTAACGTAGCTTAGGCTTACTTAAAATAAGAAAAGCTAATATGCAAAAAAGGCCAGCAAAGAGCTTCACACCAAGAGGCAGACAGCCAAAACGTAGCTACGTGATTACTGCACCCATAATTTTTAAGGAACATTGACAAGTATTACATTAAAATGAAAGCAAACACATAATTTAAATTAAATTTCTATTCGCTTCCCCTACAATAGGCCAAATGCCTGTTTCCTAGTATGACTAGTACAGAAGTAACATACGAACCATTACACTTTCCAGTAATGTGTGAAGAGCCATACAAGCACTGACATCTGGTGTGAGCTTTCCCATCGCCAATCATATCTATGATATTACCGATACATTTACTGTAACCAGGACAATCGTTATCATCTTTACAATCTGTAAAAAAAAAAAAAATAAGCATGCGTATCCAAAATAAATAAACACTTGTCGTAGCTTCTGGGGATTGCAGTCATTACATTTCTCTTCAATTATTATTCCTATTTAATTGTTTGTACATTATTTTGTGTTGAAAATATATAGTATAGAACCTCGATAACCCAAAATGAGAAATTGGTAAAAATCTCTGGCCCTGCTGATTATGATTGCGTGAGAAACCACCCGGCTCCGTCAACATCAGCGAGATCGAGTCTGCGAATTCTCTCAGTCCTCCCGTGATCATAACTTTCTCGTTTCGAATTCCTGGACTTGTCCGTTGTAAAATGTCCGTTCTAATATGTCCGTTGTATAGACCCATACTTAATTTAATTTGTGGTCTTTCCTTTTACGTGTAACGAATTTGTCATGCGTTGCAATCGTCGTGGATTAATTACACATTAAATAATTTACTACAGGTAACATAGAAATTGCTTAGGGTGGAATATTGCATGAAAAATGAAATATGATGAGAAGTTCTTAAGTGGTACATCAACACTAACGAAAAAGCGTTCCCTTAGAAAGTAGTGATATCACCCCAGCAATGAAAAATCCCATCGATTATTAGCTCCATGGTTAAATGACGACCTGAAAATTGCTACAATCCGTAGCAATGGTTAAGTTTTTCATCTAAAGGATCAAATTTGTGTATTATTACTTAATATGCTTAAAAAGTTTCTAATTTAGGCGAAGTATCCAGCACGAATATTAACTACGCAAGAATGGATTTTATAACTGATTTTTCAATTGCATCGGCGCAAGACAGCGAACGTGACTTCGAGCTATGTATAACTGTGACGTCACAGTTCATCCTTCACGTGACTTCCACTCCTCGCCCCATAGTGCACTGCGCGACTGAATGCCTGTTCGAATCAACTTGCGATGCAAATCACAAGTCCAAGATACGAGAATTTGATTCGCGTGCACGTAAACGTAAGTTTAAAAAAAGCAACAGTGATTTTAATTTGAAGCTAATCCTTGTATACGAGCGCATCTAAGTAGAGCGTAGACCAGAGCATCTAATCTGTCCTCGAATCTACCGCCTAGCAACCAAAGTGAGGTTAAGCGCATGCGCTTGGCGCCTGATGAACTGTGACGTCACGCAAACGAACTTCGCTCCGAATATCAGTAGCGATAAAAAGGCGTCTGCTAGAATCGCAACTTTATAAAATTACTACGAGAATGCTGTACGGCGTACGCGAATCCCGTACTTCACATACGTTTTTGAAGTACATTACCGTACGATACTGAAATTTAATATGGTAGGGTTTAGTTGTTCTTTAACGTCTGAAATAACAGACGGTGAGATTAGCTTTGTGGTTGTTTGTTGGTGGGGAGTGATATCACTACTTTCTAAGGGGAACACTTTTCAGTCAGGGTTGGCACACCATGTAGCAACTTTGTGACAGCCATTTTTGTTCTGATATTGCTACTTTGAGTGGCTGAAACTTGGCGGGTTTTTCACCCTTGTGGGTTTTGTTTTTGATTTCACTTATTTTGAGTTTTTGTTTTTTTGGTGGCATCTTATTTTTGCCAATGCCTAGTTAGCAGTTATTTTTTCTTTGGTGTGTATGTGTGGGGGTGGGGGGAGGGGCGGAGGAGGGTTATATCACTACTTACTTTGGAAAATACTTTTCGGTCAGTATACTGTCACTGACTGAAACTTTGTGGTTCCTTTTACCCTTGTGGGTTTTTTCTGATATCACCTCTTTTGTATTTTTTTGTTCCACCCTATTTTACCCAATGCTTAGTTAACAGCTTACTCATTTTTTTTTGTAAATTGAGCGTGCAATTTTTTATGCGTATTTTTTTCGCATTTTTTTTTGTAAATAACTTGCGCTCAGCTGCGTATTGTTTCGCTTATTTTTTTTTTTAATAATTAAAGGCACTTTTCAAATTTGTACGTTCCAGCTAGTTTCAGGAAAATCAAAACAACATACGGTACGCATTTTATTTCTTATGAAAACAATAGATTTCAAGTTATATGTGAGTCAGTTGCATATGGATAGTATTCGTGTCACCCTAACGCAATAAGCTCCATGCCTAATAAAAGAGCCGTGTTATCTTTAGCCATAATGCAGACAGTGTCCTTTTCATCATGAGTCACCCTACACAGGAAGTACCTTTCCCTTTCTTTCATTCTTTTTTTATTGACTAACTGCGTTTATTGGCCCTAAGCCTTACCCTGCCCTGTCCTGCCCTGCATAGCTTTGCCCTTGCTCGCCCTGCATTGATCTTGCTTCTTCAAAGGGTTTAACGACCGTTAACCACTCATGTTCATCTGCCCGAAGCCCTAAGGCCCTATGTTCCCTAGCAGGCCGTAGGTCCTACTTCTTTGTCTTGCTTTAACAATGTTACTAACAATGGGGGACAGACTTTTGAATGACAGGTGTATAGGATTTTACCCGTTTCCCGAGTGCTGTGCTCTAACAATAACGATGGCGCGTAGTGCCAGAGGTATTGTTGGGCTCAGCATGAGGGAACGGGTAAGATCCTATTTCTCAACCGCTTTCGCCTTCTCCGCACGACCCGTCATTGTTACCACGCGTTGACTTATAGTTGCATTTTCACTAGTGCTAACGATAGTTAATGTGGCGTACAAACGTTCTAATAAAGATATGATGATGGCAGCGTTTGATGTTTTGCACGGTAACCAAACCACTGACAAAACAATATAAGTGCAGCGGATCTGACAATGAATAATTCAAACAAACATTCATAGTGCCACATTACATTTCCTACAAGTGTGTGATGTTGTGATGAATTTTAATTCTTGAATTACGAAAGTTTCGTTAGTCCTTTTTTTTTTTGAGGTTGTTGCTTACTTCTGAATTTCAATAATTCTTGAGTACGAAAGCTTCGTACTTTGCGTTTTATTTTGGTTGTTGGTT
>JAHWFP010092377.1:4472-33599 GCA_023313725.1 Lithobius niger | reverse complement strand
TTGAGTACGAAAGCTTCGTACTTTGCGTTTTATTTTGGTTGTTGGTTGTATTTGATCTGTGTTTAATCATCATTAATAAAATTACGGAAGGAGATTCGTGCTGTTAGCGTTTATGCCATATTTGTGACAGATGTAAATCAAAAAATAAAAGGAGTGCAGAGATATCCCAGCACCCAAACCGTAAACCATTGTTGGGATCCTACACTGTTCCATTGTTACAAGAGTGCGGAGAAGAAGAAAGCTGTTGAGAAGGCGTGCTCCCAACGTTCATAGAAATAGCATTACATAATATTGCAGTCTTTGCCGGTAGCTCCTCGCCAACAGTAAGACCATAAAAAGGCATTCAAATGTGAACTAAATGACAAATTTCACCCAGAACTGTCGCATAAAGTATTCTATCTCTATATGGCAGAACTATTTTTCTCAGTACTACTTCCGTTACTTAAAATCAACGATCTTTACACCCTTTTTTCGCATAGACGCAGGTGACACACTTTATTGAGAATCAGGCAGTGGTGTCTGGGTGTAAACACCACCTATTTCACCAAATTTTAAAGTGTCCGCGGCCTAACTTGAGTTCGCCCCAGAACGACACAGATAATCAATTGTATGTTTTTGGTAGCAGAGTGCCTTGTTGATATCCGAGATGGTTACAAAAACAATGGCGGCCGTCGATTAATGCCGCCCCCTCCAGGAAAACGTAGCCGCTCATAAAATACCTGCAGTAATCAAGATAAACCGCGTACACAATAAGCTGATTGGCCGTATGAATGTACAGCAGAGAAGCCAAAAAGTGAACAATATCAATACAACCCGACGTTTCGGGCTGAATCCAGCCCATTATCAAGAGAACAAAACATACACTAAAGTTGAATGAAGGTGTACAAACAGGCAACAAAATGCAGGCAAAACTTCCTAAGTCAAAACCACAATTCGAACAAAGTAAACAGAAAAATTTTAAATTTTAAAATTAAAATTTTAAATATCAGAAGCGCAGTAAGAGGAGAATGACCTCTTTTGTGCTGAAAGCACGAGACGAAGTGGCAACTCTGCTGTACACACTCAGTTCTAGTGCTTACTTTTTCCTTAACTGATTGGCCGTACACACAAGTCGCTGTAAAGTATACCAAGGAAAAAGGAAAAAAAATAAGCCAAACAGCGAAAATCATACACCGGAAAAAAAATAGCACAGTAAGCCACATTTGTGCATGTATGTTACGTCTGTGTGGTGCGACCCTGATTCAAACTGGAAACCCAATCCTTCCCCAGATCACTGAAATAACGCCTTTACTGAAGTGCCAACAGCTGTTTGCGGCCGTAAAAGAGAGCCTTTGTGCTTCTTAGGCTCTCTGTTACCTATGGCCGTAAACACTGTTGGCACTTCAGTAAGGGCGTTATTTCAGTGATCTGGAGAAGGATTGGGTTTCCAGTTCGAATCAGGGTCGCACCAAACGACGTAACATATGTGAACAAATGTGGCTTACTGTGCTATGGTTTTCCCGGTGTATGATTTTCGCTGTTTTGCTTATTTTCCTTTTTCCATGGTATTCCGTCTCCAATTCCGCAAGAATTATCTACCCCAATGCAAAACTAGTTAACGATTCCCGCCAAATTTTTCGCCCTTGTGAAGTCGTGATATCAAACGCCTAGCTCTTTCGCCAAGCTAATCCCACCGAGTAAGAGTTAGAAGGTTAAATGGAGGTTGAGTGGAGCTCCAGTCACTGCTGTTATCTTTTAGTAACTGGTTCAGTGAGTCATGTTTACGCCAGTGGAGGAAAGGGCATATCGGTAAAAGCGTTATGTCAATCAATAACCTTGTGGCGGTTGGGGTTGACAGTTCATATTCATGTCACTCAACTCTGACGAAACTTAAGTGCTTAAACGTGGATTACTGTGGTGCGCTCTTTCTAGTGAATTATTTTCGCTGTTTGGCTTATTTTTTTCTATTTCCTTTATATGCTGGTGCTGGTCAAGTGCTTACAAACCCTTGTCTGCTATAGTTTCCGTACTTGACGAATGATAACGTCAATGACGAAACAAAATACTTGCAAAACATTGTAAAAAAATTGACTGCATGCATTCCCGTGTGATACACGTAAAGAATTCTATGTACAATTTCTTGTTTAGACACCAACCCTAAATACTGGCATTCCAGTTTTACACCCACCTTGAGGGCTTTTCTTTTCTTCAGGTAGAACTTTTCTTCGTGAAGGAAATTCTGAAATGATTGCAGAGATAAGTTAAATGTGTGAAATGTAAGAACGTCTTGGTGCCGATAGTTTTGAAATTGTGTTATGTAAATAAAAAAAAAATGACTGTGATACTGGACGTACGTTATATTGACCGTGATAGGTGGAAAAACAAATTAAAAAGAAAGTTTTTAACCCACTGTGTTCTAAGTAGCAACACGACAGATTTGGATAACAAAAATGATCATTCAGCAGGTCGAATGGTAAGTGCGACTGTCACATGTGCTGAACCTAGCTTCACTTCTAGCCTCTTCCCACCCCTACGCGCTCGGGAAGAGTACGGGACCGGAAATTGATTGCGGTATGTAAAATCTCGTATAGCTATTTTATGGCGAAATTGTCTGTCTCCTTCCCAGAGACGTCAGGAAGGATAAAAGTTGGAGAGGTGTAAACTAGAAATTTACCGACATAATTTTCCATTCAGCCTAAAATTTATGTAATTTTTCCGACTTAATTGCCAACTGGCCAAACTTTAGGGGGATGTGACACCCCCCCCCCCCGAACCCCCCCCCTTCCCTATAAAAACGTCCCTGCTCCTTCCTGAGATATATCAGTAGCCGAAAAGAAAGTTAGTTCTACTATTTCCCTTTCTTCAAGACAATAAAAATAGTAAAACTCTTCGTTTTGAGGATAAAAAAAATTTCATAGTAATTATCATAAATAATTGCTCAACAAGCCACTAAGAAAAACAACATTGATTCGTTTGAGATTACAAAATTACTTAAACATATTCAGCAACTTTATTATATTCTGTTTTTGATAGCAAGGAAATATAGTTTTTTTTTTTTTGCGTATCGATAAAATTTTCTTTCACTAGTAATATCACAAGGTACTAAATTCGACTTTGGCTTTGGTAGGCAATAATTGCAACAACAAAAAAAGCAAACATAAACAATACGGTTAGCAGTGATGTCGCTACACAGCATGACACTTGCCAGCAACGGTTGAAGACCCATAATACGCAGGGTTATTCAGAAAGGATGGACACTGCTCACCGTTTCTGCCCCATGTGCACGATCAAAATGACATTAGGTGGTTGTGTAGTATGGTGAGGGGGCCATCTGAACATGTTATCATGGCTGACCTTGCACCATCCATTCAAAGTCATCACGACACTAACTTCTACATGGTACTTCATATGCTACCAGTAAATTGGAAAGTTGTAGAGAACCGTGAGCCAACGCTAAAGAAAAAAACGGAATGAAAATCGGACCATTAGGGTATAGACTAACTTGTTTGAAGGATAACTCCTACCCTAATGCTCTGATTTTCAGTCTGTTTTTTTTTT
This sequence comes from Lithobius niger, assembly GCA_023313725.1. Lineage (NCBI taxonomy): Eukaryota > Metazoa > Arthropoda > Chilopoda > Lithobiomorpha > Lithobiidae > Lithobius > Lithobius niger. The sequence goes on along the minus strand of JAHWFP010092377.1, from coordinate 30,062 downwards.
TCTCACCATACTTACATCCGCGTAATGTCATTTCGATCGTGCACAAGGAGGAGAAACGTTGGGTACTGGTCCATCCTTTCTGAATCACCCTGTATACTTGAACGGGCACAGGTTAACAAACGAGCGATTTGGGACTTGGATAACACATTTACGGCAACCTGAAAAATCGGTGTTGTTTTGATATTGTGTGTATAATTGTATGCATGGTTGAATATTAATTGAAAACAGAACAACCCAAACCAGTAGATGCTGTTGCAGCAGCACCCGGTGTTATGATGAGATAGAAATAAATCGTTTAAAAATAACATGGCCGAAAGTTTGAGTTTGTGTGGGGGTGTTGTAGGGTGACACCCCAATCAATAGTCCAAGTCGGAAATATGGGAGTCGATTATTTAACTGGGGGGGAAGGAATAACTTCTCACTAGCCCAGGGGTTGGATGGGCACCACTGGCAGAATAATTAGTTTTAAATTCGGTTCCGTTTCAATTTTGTGATGTCAAATCATCCATTGTGTTTAATTAGTCAGAAATAAATAGTTAGGATTATTTCCATAAAACATCTATAAGAAGAAGTTCTCCGACTCCATTTCGTGGCTGCAATCCATCCTGTTCAACTTAGAAATAACGCGCACGGTGGGCTGAGGCAGTTGCGAGGGCCACTAGGTGCTACGTCAGCCAATCACAGGTAGGCTCCAAGTGATGTTTAATGTCGATTTTGGAAACGATTTTAATGTGATGGGATACCTTCTCTCTGTTGTCAAGGGCAGCTTTTATGAGTTGTATCCCTTCTTACACCACTACTACCGGTACCCGTCCATAGAAAGAAAGTAATTTCTTTCAAATGTGGTGTGCAACAAGAAGACACCTTGGACTCCATCTTTTCTACCTGATGGTTCATCCGCTCGCATTATCGATGTAGACTGGCTTAAATGTGTGATATAAGCATGATGCAGCTTTGGGGGGGGGGGGGGGGGGCAGTCACTGCTGTTCTCCGGGATTTTAGTGTACTCGTGGTAAGATCACGAGGTCTGGGGTTGGAATGAAACTTGTCTGGGTGCGAGGTGTTTGCTCTAGAATCGTCTCTTGAAGACGAAGCATGTGTCCTTTGCCGATTCCAGTACATTGTTGCCGACATCTGTGTCTTACATACTTCAGCGTGCTTTCTATTAGGGGCTGCTTTGACGTATGATGCCTCTGAGAGCCGTGTTTAGACTAGAAGATCACGGTACTGATCAGCATACCAGGAAAGTTGGCCTTCCTCTCAGTACACTGTAGGTTTGTTTACTCAAAAGCTCACGGAAAATTCTAATCTTGCATAGCCTATTTTCTGCGCTGTCGTTCTACTTGGACATTCTATGCAGATTCGAAGGTTCCTTTCACGTGGCAGTGTAAGTGGTCACCAATTTTCGTATTTCACCAGCTGCCAGGAATCAGTGTGCATGGCCGTTGTCCAAAGGGTGGCTTGGGGATAAGCCACGGCTGCAAGCCTTTCACTGCCAGCATTCTTGGCATATTCTTTCTGTGTGTCATAGCTAGTTGAGGATGTTTTACCTGTGTTTAGCAATGTTAAACCGGACTTGTATTTCATGGAAGGAGTTGACCTTTGGTCACACTCCTGCAAATCGCCAACTCCTGTTTGAAGAGCCCAGAAGATACAATGCAAGTGGGAAAATGCCGTACTAGGAGAAATTGTTGAGGTAATTCCTTGTGTCTTGTAGCAAGTGAGGAAAGCAAAAGCAGATTCCAGAACAGCTTACAGTCTGACAAGTTAAACACCCACAATATACTTAAAAGATTGGCTTTATTATAATTTTCTTTTCACCGTGGTCACTAAAAGCTGAAAAAGACAACAAACACAACAGCTAACATATCACCAAAACCACTACAATACCAGAAGTTGTTCTTATTTACTATTTAAAAAAAAAGTACACAAAAATATATAAGCCTCAAAAAGGCACGTCGTATCCACGTTGAAATAATGTCACTCATGATTCTCAAAAATTACTCATTGGTAAATTTTAAGCTCAATCCAACTGTTCATTACAGGGAGTATTTTGACTTTTACTCATGAGTTGTTAGCTGCAATAGTGTGGGTTTCTGAACCCAGTCAAAATCCTGAACAGCTCAGATTCTGACAAGTGAAGCATCCATACCACTGCAGGCTTAAAAAGATTGGCTTTATTATAACTTTCAGTACCATTTGACTTTGTCGCTAAATACTACAAAAGACAAGAAAACACCACTAAATACTAAAAAAACAAAAAAACACTACTGCCAACATATCACCAAAACTACTAAAATTCAAAAGTTGTTCATAATTAGAATTAAAAAAAAAGAGACAAAGATTAGCATCATATGGCATGTCGTCTACACGTCACTCATGATTCTCAAAAATTATTAATTGGTAAACATTTTTAAGCTCAATCCAGCTGTTCATTACTTGGCATATTTTGACTTTGTTAATTACCTATGAGCTGTTAGTTCATAGGTAATAGTGTAGGCTTTTAAAACCCATTCTAATTTTTTTTTCTGGTTGTTCATAATGGACTGTGTCTTTGACATTTACGTTATGTCTGGTATCTTCACTATGGAATCTGACCTGATTTGAACGATCCCATTTCAAAATAGCTACCCCATGATCATGCTTACACTGTCCAATAGCTTTCCCACATTGGCACTGGTAGACTCCATGCAGTCTACGCATTTTATTGCGTATACAATATCTTTTTTTCATCGAAACCTGGCTTCCGTGAGGATTCTGCCTCCTATATTAAAACTCAAAACTCAAAATTTTACTTTGCTTAACATTATTTTTTTCGTTTAATTCCTATATTGAAACAATCACTTTTCTGATTTAAATCTTTTTTTTTTTTTCAAATTAATGTAGTTTCAACTGCTGAGTGTTTTTCTGAATGATTGGCATTTATTTTTGCACACCCTGTCTGAAATTATACACACAGCGGGAAAAAAATCTGCCTGGCTACATTAGGGGTGAAAAATTGGAACTTCTACGGCGCTTGCATATTATTGGTTTAGTTTCTCTTTTTCCTGCTAGTGGCGTGCTGTCATTGATGTCATTGGCGTTGTTCAAGAGTAGTGTCGATAACATCTCTGCCACCACTATTTTATGATGGGTGCCACCATTAGCCAAGAAACGCTGGTAGAAAGGTTGATGGTGTTGACTAAAGTTTAGTCGCAACTACCTCGCCTCAGTCCATGGACTATTGTCTGCTTTGAGTCCTTATTTTTTTTTTTAAATGTAAGTGGTATATACACGTAATAATTTGCTAGATAATAATAATCATGCAGTAAAATAAAGTAGTCGCACGCTTTCTAGCAAGGTGATGTAAAATTTTGTACCTCAGAAAAATATTAATTCATGCCTCTGTCCAACTTAATGACGGTGCCTTCCACACGTAGACATTAGCCTTGCACCTTGGCTGTTCGAAATGCAAACCCCATGTTTCGACAACTCCTCAGGGACTCGTGGCTTTAGTTGCAATATGAGTGCTGGTTGCAGGTCCTATCATTAGGTAGATAACGACCTCATCAAGACTACCTATGACTTAACGCTCGGTTTCACGTAGCATGCTAGACGCATCGTCCAAGCGTTGTGCTGAACTGAAAGCACGAAGAACGAAAAACCCCAACCGCAGCATTGATTAGTGTTAGCGAGATGCACAAAAACGTGATATCTTCTCATTATTAGATTTTCCGGTGTTGCAGCGCTAAACGAACATTATTTTAGGGTAATGGTGACTATTCTTGAAGTCTTCGGACGATTTACTGCTACGTCAAAGGATCGTTTAACACATTTTTAATGAGAATTGAAAACGCCGTAGCGTATCATACAGTACAATACACGCGAACCTTGGTTGCTCTTCTGCTTGAAATTCATGAAATTAAACCTCCGGAGGCTTTGTTTTGTCATCGAGTGAAAAAATAGGTACGTAGCATGAAGCCATTGTTGTTAAATTTTAATAAATTTGGTGTCAATGCAGTGTTTTAAGTTTAAAATCCGCGTATCGCGTGTCACACGAACATTTCACAGTTCAGTCCGCATTCTAGAGCAGTTCATTTTTGGGGTGTAAGTAGCGCGACTGGTGGCAGAATCGGTGGGTAACTGGACGACGCGTCGAATTTCTAACGTTAAGCATTTACATCCAGCCTGGGTAGCTTTGACCTCATTAAGTGTTCTTGTGTCTTCTGTAATGTATGGCTCTACTTTAGCCTGTTGGCATAGATGGCTAGAATGGCAAAAGGCCTCATGGCATTTCATTAATGTCATAGAAGGGTGGACGTCAGCTGGTCTTAGGTTTTACGCACTCCAACTGCTTGGTTCCATCATATTTAAAAGGAGGTGACTTGTAGCTTGGCACTGGAAAAAGTCAACATTTGCATATGCAATGTATTCTGTCCCGTTCGCGTGGGGACTCTCGGCTCTATCGGTTATGATGGTCTTCTCAACTTCATGCCTGTAGGTCACAGGATTAATCAACATGTAAGTGGGGAGAAGGTCACTGCTTACTTATTTTAACGTAGAAATATTTCTATTCTGTGGGAGAATAATGCGTCCATTCTCAGCACCATCGCCACCATCGAGGTACTCCTTTGACGAATTCATTAATCGTTTGTAAACGATTTTTTTTTACTCTGTCTGTGATTCATTTTGGATGTCTTTGCTTCTGTTGGATTTGTTTGTTTTTTTTTCCACACCTTTAAAATATTTTGTATATTTAATGCACTTGATTCGTTGAAGTTTGTACTGTAATGCACTGTAACTTCACAGTTGTGTAAATAAAAGCATACGATTTTATCGCAAACGTTGTTGCCGTCAGAATAATCACCTAAGTTTTAGGCTATGTCTATCTGTGTTATTACAATCAATCAGTATTTAGAAAACTCTAGCATTTCGATTTGCTTTTACTAAGGGCTAATAAGGATAAAAACTTACGTACCATTGCACTTTCCGTCAATGGGAAAAAAGCCATCTCTGCACCGACACGTGCTGCCAGTTTGGAGTCCACCTACACCAGGAATGCTAGTAAAACATTCACTATACCTGGGACAATCGCTGTCTTTCTTACACTCTGTAAAAAAAAGAAAAACTTGTTATTTCGAGTATGCAGACCCTATACTCTTTAAGTAGACTATATACACCAATTAATCTAACGCAAGAGCTGTGATTAAAAAAAAAATAATATTACTTTATAATAGCCGGTGTTGTAACATTGACAGTCTCGTAAATGAAAGAAGATAAAATCATACGGAAAAAAATCATCCAAACTGATAGAAGGGTTACTAAAGTGGAGTCCCGGAAAAAACATCCCTGGAAAGAAAATCACCGGGAAAAAAATCCCGGTAAAATAGTCCCCGGAAAAAAATCCCTGGTAAAACGGTCCCTGGAAAAAGATCCCAGGGAAAAAAATCTCCTGAACAAAAATCCCCTGAAAAAATCCTCCAAACAAAATCCTCTGATAAAATTCCGAAATAAGAAAAAAAGAAGATGATTTCGTATCATCAAATTGTTCTAAAACGTAATGTATTTAATTCTAAAGGCATATTTTATCATCAGCAAAGTGATGGTACACACCACTCAATTATATTTAAAAAAAAAAAAAAGATTTCACTACAATCTCAAAATTTCACCATCCATCACCATGCTCGTTGCCGAATAGTTTGGGCCACTGCATGCAGAAAATTCTCAATTGTGATGCGTTCTTGTAAATACTGCTGACACAGACGTTTAAGCCGGTTTTGTAAAGCGACGTAGTAGTTCTTCTTTTTGTCCAGAAGTTCTTCATTTATGTCATAGCAGACACAGAACAGTCCAGGAGTTGGGCCTAGCAAGCACACACCGAGAGGATGAACACTTCAGCAAGTTTTGTGGTATGTTAGAAAGCTTAGAATTTTTGTCCCTTGATGACGTGCCAGAAGGGACGGATTACGTAAAACGCAACACGCCTGAAAACGCTAAAAAACTTGCGCAATACTTTGACGCTTTTTACGTTAGCGGCACATATCGAAGAGTAGGAAATGTCAGTAATGGTGGACCAATTAAGATTCCCCGGGTTCCCCCCCCCCCCCCCCGTTTCAACCAAATGTGTGGAATGTCCAAGATGTAACCATTGCAGATGGTGAGAGGGCAAATAACCAGTGTGAAAGCTGGAATCAACGGTTTTCGAATTTGGTGGGACATAAGCATCCAACGATATTTATTTTAATTACAAAACTGCAGTGTAAATTTGCTTCCGACGAAACAAAATTAGATCAAGTTCGCGTTGGAGAAGAAACCAAGAAGAAAAAAAGAAAAACTTCTACGTCGCTTTGTAAAACCGTCTTAAAAATCTGTGTCAGCAGTATTTACAAGAACGCATCACAGTTGAGAATTTTCTGCATGCAGTGGCAAAAAATTTTCGGCAACGAGCGTAGTCATGGGTGGTGAAATTTGGAGAATCTGGTGGAATCTTTTTAAAAAAATATAATTGAGTGTTGTGTACCATCATTTTACTGATGATAAAATATGCCTTTAAAATAAAATACATTACATTTTAGAACAATTTGGTGATACGAAATCATCTTTTTTCTTAGAATTTTATCAGTGGATTGGTTTGGAGGATTTTTTCAGGGGATTTTATTTTCAGGGGATTTTTTTTCTGGGATTTTTTCCGGGGAACTTTTTTCCAGGGGAACATTCTTCCGGGGATCGTTTTTCCGGGGACTATTTTACCGGGATTTTTTTTCGGGGATTTTTTTTCCAGGGCCCCCACTAAAGTGAGTAGGATTGGCTTTTCCAAGGAGTGATACCATAATTTGTGTTTTGCTAAAATCAAAACCATTAATGGATTAGTAATATCTACAGGTGCGTTCACGCAACGTCAATTATTTTCAGGCCTACAAAATATGCTTATTTCATGATAAATTAGCTGCTTCTCTTGTTTACGGATGATCTGTCGACATTTATGTAGCGACATTAACACCAGAACGTAGGAAGAATGGCTCGGGCATGAAATACGACACACCTGGCAAGATAGCATCGATTTATTAAATGAAGAAAACAATCTCTGCTAAAGTGAAAAACCACCGTCTCATTTCGAATTGCCAACATTCCATTGTTTGCTTAGTACCTGAAAAACCAAAAATAGGAGTTTGTTGAAGTTTTAGTTTTCGTTTAGATATGCCTAGTTTTCTACCACTACTATAACAACCCTTTATATGTTCTTCCTTAGCACAAGAAAGCGATAACTTAAGGAAAACAGCGAGAAAAAGACATGTTGCACCATTGGTTAGTGGTTAAAGTGCGTGTCTGCTACGATGTCACTTCGAATTCTGACAGCCAAACTTTCGTTGCGAGTCACAGTACCAAAATAAGAAAAATAGTCGTAGAACACAAATAAAGTAGGCCTAGTTTTGTTTTACGCTTTCTAGCAAGGGGATATATATTGGTATCCTAGGAAAAATATTTATTTATACCTCATGCCCACCTGCGTGACAATGCCTTCCGCATAAGGACGTCGTTACTGCCACTGTCAACAAAATGGAGCAGGCTCCGTTTTGCTGTGCGGCTGGGTTTCCCGCTTATCTGTTTCCATCTGTGCCCCTATACAACTTCTTCAATGGCGTGTCCGCTTCTCCAATTAATTTTGAAGTCGGGGAATAATCAGGCATACAATTGATTCAAGTTGCGTAAACATTTATTTTCCCACTAGCCATTTTGGTTTGATCGTGGTTGTTTTCCTGTTTTCGACCCTTTCCCTTCCTCCTGTTCTTCCTTCCTATCCTCGTATACCCGTTCCTCCTTCCCTTTCTCCCGTTTGCTACAGGTACTTGAAATTGGTTGATTGGGTAGCTGAATTAAATACCCCCCCCCCCCAGTCCTCCTGCTTCCCCTCCTCGTTTTGCAAGATTTTGCAAAAAGTTATTCGATCGCCATCCTAAATAACCAAAGAAAACTTATCTTGTAGGTTCAATTAATGCGTAATCATATGATTAATGCTAACAGAAGCACTGCCCCCTCCCAATCTGTTTAGTTATCATTGCATTAGAATACCAAGCGTAGGGATAACAGCCACACTGCCGAACAAACATGCATTCCCTGTCCATATATACGGGCATTCCCCGTCCACTGTCTCACTTTAGCTAGAGCGATCCGTACGGTATGAAAAAAAGCGACCTTTCCTACGTGCATGGCATCATTTAAGTTATACAAACAAGCAGCACTTAACCAGAAGGCAAACAGTAAAAAAAAAAAAAATCCGATACCAACTTACATACTGGGGAGCGAAGCGATACCTTCTCCAGAGAATAAAATATAAAAAGATTATTGAACCTCACACTAATTTTATCTTAATAAACCAAAGTCTCATAGCAGAAATAAAGCAACCGCAACGACGACCCCCGGAAGAGGAACAATGAAAACGTGCGAGTGTGTCAATTCTTTGGCTTGAAGTTGAAACTGGGACGTTGTTGCCCTGAAAAGAATTTGAAATTGGCACATTGTTGACTCGACTAAAAATTTGCTCTAACAATTATCGTTCTAACTAAACACCGAGGTAATCTCAAGGGCAAATATTACATGACGTCATGCACACGGCGTCATGATGAAAGTGTAATAACCTTTTCATGACCGAATACTTTTGACAGCTCTTTCAGAAAATTCCCATTATGTATAACGTCACACGGCACGCATCGCTTAAGCCACGGCGAAAGACTGGGAGTTGTGGGGGGAGGGGGGGGAGGGAGCAAAGTGAGCTGTTACCATTAAGCATACGATTACGCATTAACTGAACCTAGAAGAGAACAAACAAACAAGCACGGGAGCCGGGTACGTGTTCAACTACATATAGCAAAGAGGAGAAAAGGAAGGAAACCAAGAGGAGAGGGAGAGGACGGGATAAAGAAGGAGGGGAGAGGGGAGGGAGAGGATTGGCGGAAAGGGGGAGTGTTACACAAACAAAAATCGACTGTTGCAGTGAACGATCAGGCAGCACCAAGCAAATACTGGGAAACAACCACGGGTCAAACAAATCCCCGGGCGAAGCCGGGTACGATGCTAGTCTTTTTATATTTTATTCTCTGAAGAAGCCCCAGTATGTACCTTGGTAACAAAATATAAGTTTTAACTACTTTTTTTTTTACTGTTCGCCTGAGCTTCTGGCTAACTGCTCGTATCACTCACTGCACATTCCCCATTTCGTCTCATCATTTAAAACTTTCCGCTAAGATGGCAGTGCAGAGCAAATTGTTAGTCGAGTCAACACGCCTTTAACAATACGCCTTTAGCTTTCTCCACCTAAATTGTGCCTCTCATCGTCGTGGGGGCAGAAAAATCGAGTCAGGGTACTTTACCTGTGGACGCGCACGGCAGGACGCGCCAGGTGCCAGCATGAAACAACGTGTGAACGCGCGAGGCTTCCAGTATGAAACACCGTCCGAGGGGGCGCGCTTCGCGCGCTTATCATATACATCCTACACAGTATCAAATTCTAAACAGTATGACGCAAGCATTTATGAAACAAGGAAGCGAAATAACTCGCTGACGTCATAATTTGCTGACATCATAACTTGCTAACCTCAGCACCGGCCATCACCAGGATCGCTACGACTCCAGCATCCAACTCGTCCACGGGCATGCCCCTACTGCATCCAGTCTGTCGCATCCAGAGGTAAAGTACCCTATATGGAAAAGTCAGTTTGGGTTCGTGCTCCCGCAACAACCACAACGCGTTTAACAATTAGACACGGCCTCGGCTTAGCAAATAACACGGCTAAGGCTCTATCATTGTTGTTTGGCTGTTGTCTCTTGGCGCTTGGACCTTGGAATAGGCCTCTACCCATTTTGTCATCCTGATATTTCCTCAACCCAATGTGCGATTCCGAATTTTTTTTTCGAAAAACCTTGTCCAGGCACCCATGCAACTACATTCAAAGTGTGGATTGGATAGTCCTTGTCGTTTTCACGTGAAGCGCCGTCTAAGTTTACATTGGCTTGTGACCATAGCGGAGTTCCGCACTAGTTTGCTCTGCCCCTTCGCTGCTTGAAATGGGAATCCCATGTTTGCTCATGTGGGACTCTGGTATACTCCTAAGGGACTTGTGCCTTCAGTTGCAAGAGTTTGTGCTGGATTGTTCCCTCTTGTGTTCCGCAACGCTGTCTCTGTGTGAACCTGTAGCATAGATGACTGGAAAGGCAAACGCCCTTATGGCATTTCATTAATCCCATGGAAAGATGGACTTCATCTGGCTTTGGGTTTTACGCGTTCCGATTGCTTGACTCAATCATATTTAAACGTTATTGACTTACAGCCTGAGAGTGGAGCTTCAGCTGCAGAAGCAAGGGAAAAGTAAACATATGCAATGCATAGGCAACTGGTAAGTATTCAGTCCCATTCTCATGGACACCCTGGGTTCAATCGGTCACGACGGCCTTTCTCTGCTACATGTCATGTGCTGGCCACATGATTATATTTCATGTAGTTGGCAGAAGCCACTGCCAACTTATTTCATCGGAGAAGCATTGATATTCAGTGGACGAATGCAACGGCCATTCCCACCACTTCGTCCTTCAACGAATTCATTAATGGTTTGTGAACGGTATTTTTTTTTCTTCCTGTTTGTTTCCTTTTTGGTGCTAATGCAGTCCCTGTAGTAAGGCCCCGTAAGAATCTTTGTTCTGAAAAATCGAACCAGCGCTATCACTTACTACGCTTAAAATGCGACCAGAAAAACTTGGGTAGACATCATCCCATATTCTTGAATAGTTTTCCAACACGCCACTTTCCAACCGCAGTAAAATTGGTGTTAGCATACCACGGCTTCCAAAACCCACATAGATGTAAACAGATTAAAAATATACGTTTTTTACGTTAAAGAAATCAACTTGAAAGTTTACAATATCATATAGGGGTTATATTTTCGAAAATCATGTTTCTTTTGATATACTATGACATAAAACTTATTGCAAACTAGCACAATATCGAAATCAATTTCTTAATGATTTGATATGATGAACTAAACATCTGTTTAATTTAATTTTAATTTTATTCTGTTTCAGTCACTTGTAGTCCATTTAAAATCCATTTGTAGACGTTTGCAGTCCATTCGCTAGCATTTGTAGCTTGTAAGCATTCGTAGTAGGCGTTTGGAGTATTGTGTGTCCGTTTGTGCATTTCCAGTCCATTTGTAGTCATCTGTTGTCCCTTCGTATAGGCATTAGCAGTCCTTTGTATGCATTTGCAGTCCAGTAATAGACATTGGTAGAAGTTGTAGGCCGTTTGTAGTCATTTGTCGAAATTTATGGTCCATTTGCGGCCGTTTGTAAGCGTTGGTAGTCCATTTTTTATGCATTAGTAATGCAATTGTAGACATTGTAGTTCATTTATAGTCCATATTTATACCATCTACACACACGCTAGTGTGTCAGACCAATTAGCCAACAAACATTACATCAATTCAATTGTCGAGGACGTAACAATTGTAGTGCGACGCTGTGGCGTAAATGTCTTACATCCTGAAGCATAGTTGGGCACATTTCAGGTACTTGGGGAAAAATAATAAAGCGGAACAAAAGCTGAAATTGTGGTAAAGTGGAGAGCAATGACCCACTTGAAAAATGCCATATATTTTGCATGAGTGGCTCTCAATGCAAACTATGACCCTCTAACATGTTGCAAATACGTTACTAGCTAGCTACTAGCTAATTCTAGCTGCTTCTAGTACACTTATCCCTATGTTAATTCCCGTAGGGTGATAATTCACCGATACCGCGATAACAAGAATGCTTCCAGTTATTACATTGGACGAATGGCAGCAGTAGATACGATACGAACTGCATACCTTTTCTGGTTTACAGCCTGGAGGTGTAACTGGGATTGGCATGAGAGGGGAGAATATATCTTTTATTTTGGGGCCTTAGCATGAAGCTATGTGCTCACTCTTTACATACACTTCTCCTTCGCCTTACCCATCACTCCCTCCTCTTCCTCCCATGCGTGGGAGGGCGCATTAGTACGAAAGTATTGTTACAACCATTGTTAGTATTGTCGCCCTGATTGGACGGCCAAAGTTCGGACAATGACAACGTGTATACTGATTTCATTTGATTTGATTTATTAGTACGAGAGCTCTATATGGGCTTTACCCCGTATGCTCTACTCTAACTTATAACTAAACTTAAATAAATAACATACTGAGCTCCAAGGCTGCCAACTAAACTGCCACCGAACAACAGCCAATCACCAAAACACCCCGTCATCACAACGCCAAAAACACCATGCGCCAGTCTCCCACACACTGACATGGGGCATCAAGCAACACTAGCCTCCCCATTCCGAAAACGACCAGTCCTATCACAAAAAGCAACCACACCTCTTACTGTGTCCCAAAACCCCTTCCTATAGGCGGCTAACCCAAGAACCTTACAAAGCGACCAACCGGCCAAAGATCTCATGAATCCACAACCTGGCCGACAACGGGCAGGAGAAATGAAAGTGGGTCACAGTTTCTTCACCCATCCCACAAGCGCACACCAGGTCAGCGCACCAACCCAGCCGAAACATGTGGGAGCGCAGTAGAACATGCCCATGAGTACCCTGGTAGAAAACCGTGCATCCCTCCCCAGTATCTCATCCAGAAACAGACGTGAAGAAACCAATGGGTGGTCCTCATACAAGGACAAAGGACTTCATACAAGAGACAGAGATCAGAGTACCAGCTAAAGATCCCTGGGCAAGACAGGGTAATGTACCCCATTCACCCCGCCATCATAGCCATCTTTCGCCTGTCCGTCCGCAACTTCATTCACAAATACAGAAGATTGACCTGGGACCCAGTGGATGAACACCTTCTCCCCCCCCCCCCCCCACTGCAAGGGCAGCCCAAAGCTTTCTACCAATCTCCCCCGCGATTGGATGCTCTCCGTGCGGAGTGGCAAATGAGCACCTCAAAAGTGCGATCCCAGATGCACAGTCTGAAAACATAGCAAAGGCAGAGAATCATAGATCAACCCCTTCATCCAGGGCAATGGAGAGAGCGACCAATTCACCCAGGTAGGACGAAGGCTGTCCCAGTAGGAAACCCCTACCACCCACCCTTCCCATCGCTTGCTGCGAAATCATACATCACAATAGACGCATGGGATTCCTGTACACGGCACCACGTCTAAAACGTGGCTTAGTCTTACCAGTGACAAGGGTCGTCTTGGCTCGCTCGGTCTGGGGCAACTGTTTTGCTGCATCAGCCCCTGCGAGGGTTCCTGGCACCAAATTTTGTTACTCCTTTTCGGACTAGGGTCTGGTGTGGCTTGGTCTTACCACACCAGACCCTAATCCGAAAAGGAGTAACACAATTCGGTGCCAGGAACCCTCACAGGGGCTGACGCAGCAAAAGAGTTGCCCCAGACCGAGCGAGCAAAGACGACCCCTGTCAGCCTCACCCAACAACATGAACACAGACAACGTGCAACTGGGTTCTCCCTGTCCCTCACAACAGCACGCAGACACAGAGCCAAAAGCAGGTCCCAAGCTCTAATATACAATGGGCACTCACCTGCCTCCACCTGCAGGGCCAGGACAGGGGTAGACGGCAGGCCGCCAAACACTACACGAAGACAGTCACTGATTGATATACCTGCACCCCGCCCCAAAATCCCACTGGTGCAGGCGAGGAAAGGCAGGTGAAAGTTGACACACGCCCTCACGTAAGACCTGTAAATAGAAGTCACCACTGAGCACTTAGCAACAAGACCATCAAAGACCTAGGACACGAAGCCGAGATGAAACTGCTTCCCTGACACTGGTGACCTCCTCCTGGCCATCGCATTGAGATTGACCAGACAGCATTCAGAACCACCACAAACAAGATCGGGCTGAGGCAAGTCCCTTGCAGGAGGCCCCTATCTGTAGACCTCGTTTTAGATCAATGCCGATTAACCCTTGTCGATAGGTCCTAGTGCCCAACAATGCCATAAACGCACGGATAAGCTGTGAACTAACACCAAGATCACAAAGAATGAAATCAACCTCTCAGCGTCAACTATGTCATATGTCGTAGGCAGCCTTACTGACGAGAAAGGCACCAGCAACAATTTCCCCAACCGCCCAAGAACTACGGAAGTAGAGAATTGCATCCTGTGTGCCCCACGCTTACTCCGGAATCCAAACTGAGCCTGAAAGAGCCGACCCAAGGTTTCGAGTTCCCATTATTCGAGCCTCATGAACAACATCCTTTCGTAAACTTTCCGTACACATGACAAAAGGGCAATCGAACGGTAACTTGTTACCATCGCACCCGGCTTACCCCGACCAGGAACAGGCGTCAGGATAGAAAACATCCACGGTGGCAGTGGTGGGCCGCCAGAAAAACAGCTTTTAAAGAAGGGTAAGAGATCTTCTTTTCCAGCCACACTCAAAGAAACCAAATCTCTGTATGAGATGCGGTCAACACCAACAGCTCTGGAAAGGTTGCAAGCTGCTAGAGAAGGCTCAAGCTCCTACATTGACAAGGGCTCAAGGTCGTCCACATCAGCACAAACTGCTGATGGCGGGCTGCAGACCTCTGTCTAAGCTGAACACATATGAAATATTATCTTGAAGACGTTGGCTATGGGCAACCGCCTCAGACCCATACAAGCACTGTTTAACACCCAACCTATGCCAGACCGGGAGTCCTGCGGGCGGACAAGTTTCCAAACCTGGGCAAGAGATATCCCATGGGACACCTTCTCGCACAAACGCTTGCCAAAAAGAACCTCTCCCTACGCAACAAAAACGGAGACTCATTGGTAGCACCTTCAAATGTATACAAACGTTCTTCAGACGTGTGAAAATGTTGTGAAAACGCTGCCAGCAACGTCTTCGATCACAAACAGCCTTATCACACACACTAGTCCACCAACCATGCAGGTTTGCCCCAGTTGCTGACGCTGCGCCGCGCCCACCATTTTCTTTTCCCATATCACTAGCCCACTTCTTGACTAATCACCACAACTGAAAACAGGGCCTCTTACCATCCTCTCCAGAGCCCCTAAACACCATTTGCTATACTGCCGCACTGCCACCGGAAAGTGGTCGCTGCCTCTCAGGTCTTGCGAGACCTCGAACGAGAAGCAGCAAGCAATTTCCGGGCAGCACAGAAACATATCCAAAATCCATTTCTGGATTATGCCGCCCCAACACCTCACAAAGGTTGGCGTACCGTTTAGCACAATCTCCAGACCGGAAGCATCTACAGCACTCGCGATCATTTTACCCCTACCGTCACATCGGGAACTTCCCCACAAGTAATGGTGAGTGTTGAAGTCACCTCACAGCGCCAGAGGCCTGAAACACGTCTCCACCCACCGCACCCATTCTTGCCTGAAGAGAGGCCGAAGCTAATGAACGAAACCGAGAGTCAACTATATACCTCTCCACCATACCGCTAGGACACATGCATCAATATTCAGGACAGTAGGGAAGTTTCGGCAGTGAAAAGGGAACCATGCTCCTAATAAACACCCAAATACTGGAGAGTCCCGGGCCAGCAACACTACTGAAGCCCGGAACCAAAGGAGCGTTCCAACCGGAAGCCTAGTTTCAAGCAAACCCAGAGCATCTGTTGTGTTACGTAAATTTTCAATTTCGTCTAGTTTGCCTGCTGCACCGTGTACATTTCACGAGCATATTGTAAACTCCATGAAGAGAAGTTAAACACACACACACACGCACCTACCTGCACATACATATCCACATACACAGCAGTGAGTAGACAATTATTGAGTTAGCCTAGGACACTGAGGGTCCTTTGAAGCCATCACACAATCAGGAACATTAGGCACACCCTCGCTGGCCACACAAGTCAAATCACTAACTACTAGGGATCTCGAATCCCGGGATCCCGGTATCCCGTCCACTTTTTAGTCCCGAAAAATCTTATGGCTACCTTATCCCGAATCTCGAATCCCGGGATCCCGGGATCCCAGCCATTTTTTAGTCCCGAAAATTCCGGGATTATGGGTACCTTAATCTCAGGATTTTTGGAATTGAAACTAGGCTAAAATCTTGTAAAAAAGTTATAAATTAATTTGTTTTTCATGAATTTAATGTTCCCTTCCTCTCGGCTATAGACTCGAGTCAAACTACTAATAACAAAACCAAAATTTTAGTTCAAGGTTGGGACTGTAAAATTCTTCAGTGTCCCTGAAAAAAACATCAGAGAAAATGGAAAAAAATGTATATATTAAAATCGTCTTTTGCTTACTCTGGTGTCAGAAATAGAAATAAAGTTAACACGCAATTACAAACGCACACAAAAAAAAAATATAAAGAGTGTATTTTGTTTATTGGTCTCATTACTGTAGCCTCATTGGTGAAAAGGACTATAAAAACAGTGCTTACATAAGCCTCAGCATGCACTTCCATGTTAAACGTCAAACTTTGAAACCCTATAGTTGCATACACCAACGCAATTCGGTAGTAGGAGTGGTGTCATAACTATTTCAAGGCATTAAAAATTTTAATGACAAGAATGAACCGTTCGGCCTCCACAGCATGGCCATTTCTTGTTGCTGTTGTTCTTGTTGTTGGGACTCTTTGCCCTCACCTGGAGATCGAACCAATGAACCGATTTTCAAGTTTTGTAGCTTAAAAGATGAGTAAGTCTTTTTTGATGTGACAATATTCTTGTTGCTTTTCTTCTTCTTGCTGGGGAAATTTTGCTCTTAAACTATAGATCGAACCAGTGAACCGTTTACAATAGCTTAAAGTGTAGATATTTATAAGGACCAGGGCCTTTTTACACACTCACTATTTTAATGTGACAACATTATTGTTGTTTAAAGTTGTTGTTATAGTTGTTATTCAAACCAATGAACCGACTTTTACCTTTTATAGCTCAAAACGTAGTATGAACAAGGCCCAGGGCCTTTTGAAAGCTATTTAAAGTGATTACAATACTCTTGGTTTTGTTGCTATTCTTGTTGGAGAAATTTTGCCCCACCTAGAAATAGATCCAATGAATAGATTTTCAATTTTTATAGGTTAACATGTAGGCGTGAGTGAGGAGAACGCAGTGAGTAGCACGCAGGAATTAACCGTGCATGAACAGTGAAGGAGATGAGTAACCATCACTGTTTGGGTTTAGGCCTACTTCCTACATGTCAAATACATCTTCCAATGTGGCCATTTTTTTTAGTTGCTCGTGGATGTATAGTCACCGGGTTGCAGTAACCACAGTACAGTCTAGAGAGTGCAAAATGTATCACAACTAGATTAAAAAGCAACAAATTAAAAATACTCCCATTGATTTAAACTTTCAAAAAATAGGAGATCATTTCAAATCAACAAAGAACGTGCTACTAACTATGTGTGCTCACTTAAGTTTTTCACTTGAGTAAATTGGACAAGGAAGTTATCGAACGCAAACTTCTATTTCACACACCGTAGTTTTTTTAGCCAATGACAATAATAAAAATAAACTCCGAAATGTCGGGATTAAACTGCAAATGCCTTCATGGCTACAAATGGACTACACTTACCAACAAATGGACTAAAAGTTTCTGCAAATGGGCTACAATTGCCTGCAGGTTCCTACAAATGGGCTACAAATAATAATGAAACGACAGCAAATACTACGAACTGACCACAAACGTCTACAGATGCCTACAAATGAACTATAAATGCCTATACAAATGCCAGACACATTGAATTAAATTAAGTTAATCAAAGAAGTTGAAGAATCATATTAATTCATGAAGAAACTGAATTCTGTATTGTGCCTGTTTACTATTATGTCATAATATATCAAAATAAATATGATTTACGAATATATTATAACGCGTTTATGACATTGTAAAACTTCAAACTAATTTCTTTAACGCAAAAAAAGGTATATTTTGACTATAAATTCAAATCTGTATCGGTTTTAGGGGCCGAGATATGCTAAACACCAATTTTACGACATCCTGTTTATAGATAGCGTCTGGAAAAAACGTCTCCAGAATATGATGATTTCTACTCAAGTTTTTCTGGTCGTCTTTATGTACATTGATTGGTGTCACTGGTTTGTTTCGTCAGAACAAAACATTTTACGGGTACAGAACTATGGCTTTGTTTCTGTCTGTTGGATTTGCTTGTTTTTTTTTTGCGCACCTTTAAAATATTTTGTGTATTTCATGAACTTGAATTTGTTGAAGTTTGCATTGTACTGCACTGGAACTTCACGGTTGCGTAAATAAAACATTTTGATTTTATGGCAAAGTTCATTTTTGTCACAACAATCACGCGCCTTGTGAACATGTATGTTTAGACCATGGCTGTCTGTGTTAATAGAATTAGTCAAGCTTTGGAAATGTCTAGCATTTCGATTTTTTAGGGAAAACGTAGTTAAGCTATAGGGTAGTGACATGACGTAGTATTATTGTATATAACTCTACGGTGGAGCCAGTTACTGGGTTAGCTCCAAGGTGCACTGGTGGGGGAAAAGAAGAGAGTCTTACTGAAGCCAATGCTATTAGACTGCATTTCTTAAGCCTAAAACGCGCGATTTTTGTCGATTTGTTGGTAGTTGCTGACATTTTTAAGCAAGTAGGATCTTTATTTTCCAATTATAACCTATGCAGCATAAGGGATTGGAGAAAACGATGGTTTTTTAAGCTTACGAAATCCACTCTAAAAGCACTGGCTTGACTAGAAGTGCCGTTGTTTAACCCACCATTTCAATCTAGTGCCCCTTGCAGGTATCTCTCTTGAGCAATATGACGTTACTTGACGCTGCTGTATTAACTCTATGCCCAATTCATCTCTTGCTTATAGTACTATAGGCTAATATGGATAAACACCTTACGTACCATTGCATAACTTTTCGTTAATGGGTGAAATGCCATATCTGCACCGACACTTGCTGCCAGATTGGAGCCCACTTGCACTAGGAGCGCTGGCGATACATTCACTGTACTTGGGACAATCGCTGTCTGTCTTACAATCTGTGAAAAAGAAAAACTTGCTACTTTGAGTATGAAGATCCTATATATTCTTTAGGCAGAATGTATACGCCAATAATCTAACACATTATCCCTAGTTTTAAGAAAAATATTACTTTATAATAGTCAGTGTTGTAACTTTGCCAGTCTCATAAATAAAACAAGATAAATCATACAAAAATTGATCAAAATTGGTAAATAAAATGGCTACTAAATGGAGAAAGTCTGTCTGTCGAATAAGTGATAGCAACATTCGTGTCGACACCATCCGACACCATCCACTGAGTTGAGTGGATGGTGTTGGAACAATTTACTCAATGTTGTTTTTCTCTTTATTTGCTTCTTGCTGGTCCTATTTTGGAGAATATTTCCGCGATTGAGTCCTGGGAAATAATATATATTGCGTTCCTCAACTGGATTGGATGGAAGCCATTGTGTAAAGGAGTGCCTTATTGTTTTTTTGGCTGTTCAATTTGCTCCTAGCGAGATTTTCCGTGCAAGCAATCCTTGCTTTGTTTTTAGAAGAAGAGAAGTCTTACGCTAAAGGAAATTCACTATTTCAACCAGGAAACATACAGTATTTTATGAAGCGCCAGGTTTTAATATACCGCCGTTGCTGAAATATTAATTTGTATACAATTTATATTAATTTGTGAATTAGTGGTTACCGGATAAAGTATATTAATGAAAAGCTCTGATAAAGCCTTCTGAATTTGTTTAATTGTAAGTTTGTGATTGCTGTCCTTAATACATGTTCTTTCGATTTTTAAAGTTCGAGTTGATAGCTTAATTTTAACTTTAAGCGATCCTTTTGCATAGTTTTTTTTTCTGTTAATAGGGCCTTTATGTTTTTAAGCGGGTCTTTTAGTAAAAAAAATAATTATGCCCCGTGTTTCCCCTGTGAATGTCAAGACTTTAGGGACCTCTCTGCATTCCTTAACCTTCACTCCCCCCCCCTCCCCCTTTTCGAAAAGCGAGAAACATTCTAAAGACGTTGAAAATACGGCCTTAAGAGTACGTGATGAGGATTTCGTTAATTGTCGGTTTCTTAAGAGCGGTTGTAGTGGTCCGCATTCCCTTCTATGACTTCCTCTTCCCCGGTGTACCCCTCCCTCCGACCGGGTCTAGCATAGGCCCCGCATTTTTCTTATTTATTAGTAAATTGGCTGCTTCTTGCATTCTGTCGACATTACTCAGTGACCAACACCAGGACGTGGGAAGAATGGCTAAAGGCTCGAATTATTATATATCTTCCCTGGCAAGACTGCGTCGATTTTTGAAATTAATACACAATCTCTACTAAAATGTGAAAAACTGCCTTCCGATTTCGAATTGTCAATATTCCATTCTTTGTTTACGAAATGAGAGATCTAAATAGGTACTATGTTGAAGTTTAAATCTCGTTGAGATAAGCATAGTTTTATACACGTTATTTGATACCCCTCTATGTCGTTCCTAATAGAGAGTGCAAATTTCGAACAACAGCAAGAAAGGACATGTTGCAACACTGGTTAGTGGTTAAGGTGCGTTTCTGTAATGAAAGTGGTATCTATGTCAGCCTTTCGCTAAAAACGTGCAGTAGTATAATCTGTGGAAGTGACGAAATAATTTTTCCAAATAATTTTTCTTCCCATAAAAGAACGGCTTAGCAATACGGACAACTGCCTTAATGATGTTATTGTCAGTAACAATTTTGTGAAGAGTGAAAGTCTCATTACGTATCTACGTACTTGAAGGTTTTGCAGAATAAGCTTGCTCGCTATTTCACTGACACGGATATGTCCACTGTATTGCTTTTAATTAACCGGATGGCCCGTTTTTGAACTTCTTGTCGGTTGAACTGGGAAGCAAGACAAGGATCCCACACTGCAGCAGCATATTCCAGCAATGATTGGACGACAACTTTCTATGCAACAAGTTTAGTGGCTAAAAACCTCGTTTCCAACACAAAGAAACGATTTTGTTGGCCAGCACGGTCTTGCAAGATCACTAATGTGCATGGCCCACGTCCTAGAGTATCTAGAGTTTCCAAGTGTACATAGAGTTTCTTCATCTCAGAAACTCTAGGAAAGGTTTCTTTCCCCACGTTGCAGTTGAATAAAACTGGATTGTTTCCTCTCGTAACCGACCGACGATTTAAGAGTTGGAAGAGCCAAAATCGGATGCCATTTTGACATTTTAGATTATTTTTAGATTCTAGCTGCGAGATTTCGAAGTGAGGTCAAGCAGGTAGTGAGCCAAGCAAACCAAAGCTGCGAAGCGTACCATATAGAGCAGTGACACGACTTAGTATTATTGTATATAACTCTATGCTGGAGCCTTAATGGGTTAGCTGCAAGGGGCACTGCAGAGAGAAACAGAAGGGCGTCATACTGAAGCCGATGCTGTGAAGAGTGATTTCTTAGACCTAAAACGCGCGATTTTTGTTGTTGGAGAAAACAACGTTATTTTAAGCCTAAGAAATCCGCTCTTCCGCTGTTTTTCCCTCCATTTTTATGTAGTGCACCTTGTAGTTATGCCCTCCAAAACCCATACTAGTGCCAAATCTGGTGCCAATATGGCTGCAAATGTCACTGCTCTATAGTAAGTTCCTTTTAAGTGACATACGAGGTATGAGGTCGCGCTAAGCTAAGCTCACCCATCTCACCAAATTCAGTTGTTTTGGTTCAGACGTGGTCTCTGCACTACCGTGAAGCCAACCACGTGAGCAATGGAAAGCGAAGGGACCCATGCTCGCCGGGTCAAGCTTCACATCATTTGAACCGTAACTAG
Source organism: Lithobius niger (assembly GCA_023313725.1). NCBI lineage: Eukaryota > Metazoa > Arthropoda > Chilopoda > Lithobiomorpha > Lithobiidae > Lithobius > Lithobius niger. The sequence continues at coordinate 8,336 of JAHWFP010092377.1, read as the reverse complement.
AACTTCTGCCGAGTCTAACCTATCCAGCAACCTCGCTGCACGGCAACTACTCAGAACGCGGCTACGATGATGTTACAAACAAGGTGGTGGCAAAGAACAAGCTGATGCTTGAGCACTGGAGCAGTTTGTTACTCAAGGTTTAATAAAAGATATGCATTGTGAGGCCAGTGTGTGAATTATCACAGAGATATGCATGTATTGAATATCTCGGTCAAGAAGTGACACTATAGGTGCAGAAAACTTTCGTTCAAAACCAGCAAGCAATTGCTTGTTTGAAGTTGAACCAGAGAGGAACAAGGGCTAATTGGTGGGACTGCGAGATCACTTGGCCTAGTTACCTGGTGGCTTACCTCGCGTAGTGATGTACAAATTTGTTGGTCCCTAACCCCCTATAACTTAAAAAAATGGTCGTCAACTTACTAGTGACTGCAATTGCAATCCCAACTACAGCGAGAAACAGGCCAAAGATATGCCATCCATGGAGCGAGTTCATAACTTTTCAGAAGAAATAGGGTATTTTCTGTGGTTACCGTCCTTCTTCGTACTCTGAAATTAAAAAAAAAAATAACACTAATACAAGAACAGTTAGAACAGACGCAACCCGTGTGAGGACGCCATGTGCGCTGACGTTCTCGTTGCTGAAATTTCTGCAGGTTGTCTGTTTTTATATATATATTTTTTTTACTTTTGAAAGGTATCATCCAAATTATTGTTGAGGGAAAGGGAGGCGTTAAAATGTTGGGTGGGCAACGGCGGCCTATAGTGGCACACACATTTACCCGGATCGCAAAAGATGCCACTCACGATCTATTTATCAGGTGGTTTTGAAGTTTTGGGTAGAAGTGGGCAATACATCACAACAGATAACAGATAGCGCTAGACCTTACCATACTGATGTTGCTGCTGTCGCTGTTGTGCGATGATTGTACCTAAAACTCAAGAATAAAATGCAGTTGTCATCAGTTTTAGTTTCTTAAAGCCAAAAAGTGCACAGGCATACAGTAAATACTCGACGTTTCTAACCCATTGTCAAGAGTAAAAAACATACAATATGCAATATAAAATAAAATAAAATAAAATAAATATGATTTTAAATTATCAAATTATTTTTAGTTAAAATATGTCCTTTGTCACAGGCGAAAATGTCAGAACATAGTCAAATTAAAACGAGAAATGGCAAAAAAAACATGTCAGTAGAGTCGGGAGAGGGCCCTTCAAGTCTGCACTGAGCATGGAAGTGAGGATTAATTCAATCATCGTCTATTGATATTGTGATTTTCAGCTACTTAATGCATTCTTCGAATTTGCTGATGTTAAGCACAAGATGGTTGTGAACTGCCGGAGAGTGGAGAGCAATTAAAAGTGTATCTATAGATTCAGTATTGCTCTGAACTGAGGAATTTGGTGCAAAATGTTTGTACCAGAATTGTTGGGCCTTTTGCCTTGTATTTAGAATGTGTTGAGTGAATCGAATTGATCACGTAGCTTAAGGTTACATTTATGTAAGCTAAGCCTGTGAATAAGCTTCTGTTCGCAATGTCTGAAGTAAGAGGCCTTGCATGGGGGCGCATCGATGAAACTTCATGAATAGTATATTGTTTTAGGTGACTAGGACGTTTAAATTGTTTTTGCATAGGTTTTTTAAGTGTTTGTTTGATACTGGAATGGCTTTTGGCAACGAGACGAATGTTCTTGGGGTGAAGAAGGGAACGTGGGGGCTCTATGACACCCTGTACGTAGGGATCAACAAGAAAACTTAGTAGAGGGGGGCAGGGGGCTCTATGGTTCAGGGTGATCCACTTTTTCCTATTTTGGTTAAGCCACTTGATAGTAGAAAATCAGAGAACAAGCTGAAATGGATAGCCACTACTGACAAACTCGGTAAAATATAGCGGAACTCGGAAAGAAAGTGCTGTGGCATTAACTCTGAATTTCCTTTTTAAGGCTGCTGGATCAGTATCTGAAAGATAAGAGTAATTCTAGTTGTTAGTGATTGCTTACAGAAATGAAGAAATTCGTCATGCCTGCCCGAATTAATGTAAAATGGGAGATCAAGAAATTAAATACGGTTCGGGGGGGGGGGGAAGCCTTGTATAGAGATAGTCAAAGATGGGTGAAATTCGTTCGAAAATGTGAGAATGCAGCTGCATTTAGCAACAGGACAAAGTGCAAGCCTTTCACAACGAACTTGTACTAAAAAAGTTCAGGAAATGCATTAACAAGCTTCCCCCCCCCCCCCCAACATTCATCATATTATCGCAAATATACGTAACTAGCAATAGGGCTGTCCGTGGGGGGCCCCATTGTGTTGGTGGAAGTACCATTTTTTAAATATTGTACGTAAGTGGTGGCAAAAATGAGTTTGAGTGCAGCTAATAATTCCTCACCTCCCATTCCAACTGGGCGAGGGGAGAGAATTCAGGAGTGAGTTTATCAGAAATAATTCGATTTAGGGCCGGAAACATGGCTTTGACGTAAAAGAGAACACCCAGTTACAGTCTGATGGAATGATTGTAAGAAAGAGCAATGAGGGTGGTTTGGTTACCTGTGGCTTGTTGCTTCAAAACTGGTACAACAATTTTAAAAGTATAAAATTGATGGGTGCTCTGTTCCCACTAGTGATGAGGCTGATGGGAAATGCGGGCCTGTGTGTCTTAATTTGAGTGAAAAGCGTGGGTGGCAGGTGATCGCTTTCCTCATATATAGTTCAAGTTTTTCGGGTGGGAGTATTTTTTTTTTTTTGCTTGATTAGATGGGCCAGGTATTTCTTAATTATTGCAGTAAATCTGGACATGCGTTTACAGTCTAATATGACGGATGTATCAATACCATCAAGCTGGTTAAAGATATCTTTATTTAAATCTTTAGAGGGCATAAGGTCAGTTACATTAATTTTGTTTGCGTGACAGATTATTATGTCTGAATTATTTTTAAGATTACGAATGAATGAATACTTTGCAGAGTAGTTGAACTAGACAATTTTTAATTTTCTTGGTAAAGTATTTGTTTAATATCTTTATTATAATATCGGAGGCAAGCTAAAAGGAAAGCCTAAAGGAAAACCACTTCTCCCCTCCTCGTGCCCGCATTGAAAATGCACTCTCCTACTCTACATGCATGGAAACAGGAGGCAGGCATGAGTGGCCGAACAATCACTTCTCCCCTCCTCACGCCCGCATTGAAAATGCACTCTCCCATTCTACCTGCATTGAAAGAGGAGGCAGGCATGAGTAGTCGATCAATCCTACAAGTCGTCGGGAACAGTGCCGGGTAAAATGTCCCGGGAAATGTGTCCGTAAAATTATTTCGTGACCGGCCCCCGTGCATCGCACGGGATTCCTCTAATTCCAGTAATAATTCCAGTAATATTTTTCCAGCAATAATCCCTCGAGCTTCAGTGCGAGAGTGGGAACGAAAACGAACTATTATTCCACTGCGGAAATTAACAACGGAACACCTGTTTTTAAATTTGGCTGGATGATAAATGTTGGTTCAGTGGCTAGATGTTTCGTCTTGTGAAGCCAAGGCTGATCAGGGACGGTAAGGAACTCACTTGTTACAGTGGGTAAATCTAGATTAGTTGGGTCGGGCTGTTTACAAAAACGAATCAATTCTTTTTTCTTTTTTTTTTTGATTTTCTAAATGACTTTGAAGATTCTGCTCTAATAATCTGTGAAATTCATTTTCCAATTAATGACATAAATTGGTAGAACTCTGTTTGGAGAGAACATCAAGCTATTTTAAAAGAAACTAGAAAAGCATAGCAGCCGAGTGTGGGCGCATACCTGGTTAATTATGGTTGGGTCCTTAACGCTCTCTTGCATGGTGATGCATTCAAGCAACATGCCACTTCTCGGTTAGAAA
>JAHWFP010092376.1:16100-70498 GCA_023313725.1 Lithobius niger | reverse complement strand
TACTCAACCCACACATTTGAATTTGGTTGCTTATTTGTTTGTTTGTTTGTTGCCTTTGTCTAACGCTCCAGCTTCCACAAAAATCATCGCATAAACTTGGTTTTGATTTGGAGGTAAATCTCCACCTCAGATTCTTTGTAGTTTTAAGTGTTAAAGACAAAAATCCTTGAAAACCCAACTTCTAAAAAACAATAACTTAGAAGTCTTAAAAGTTACATTACAGCGGGCAAGCTCTGCCATTCATTAGTTGCTATCCCCCTGTTACGATCTCCCTTCCAGAATGTAATAACATTTATTGACAAAAACAACAACGTTTGTGATGCGAAAAAGTACTGTAATCACAAATTCAAATTGAACATTCGCATATCTGTACAAGGTGACCTTGAACACCATTTGGAGAGTCCACATTTCGGGGTTGACAGACGACTTCTTGTTAATACAGGGGTTTGTTAAATCACTTGATGACTTAAATCTAAAGGCTACATTGTGATCCTTTGTTCACGTTTACTGTTCGGTAGTTCTCTTCCCTAAGTATGGAGTATCCAGACATCGAACTGGCAGACATGCACTACATGTATGGTCTTGCAGATGGAAATGCATTGGAAGCACGACGTCTCTACGCTCAAAGGTATCCAGACAGGAATTTGCCATGTGCTAGAACGTTCAGTCGTATCCACCAGCACTTACGGGAAACAGGCTCATTTGGGAGACGGACATCGGATGCTGGAAGACCCAGAACTGTGCGAACTGTTGGCTTGGAAGACAGAGTTCTCCAGCACATAGCAGAAAATCCATCGGATAGCACACGACGCATTGCACGCAGAGAGGGTGCCAGTAATTCGATGATTTGGGACATTTTGCATCATAACCTGCTATACCCCTACCATTTGCAACGTGTCCAAGGTCTTGGCGAGGCCGACCTTCCACCACGACGAGCGTTCTGTGTGCGACTGAATCATGAATGTGGAGCAGACGCTCATTTCCTGCCGTCTATCCTGTTTACAGATGAGGCTGGCTTCACACGTGATAACATATTCAACTATCACAACAACCATCTTTGGGACCATGCAAATCCGCACGAGGTACAACAATCTAGACATCAACAACAATTTAGTCTAAACGTTTGGGCTGGAATTGTTGGTGATCATTTGGTAGGGCCTTTTTTTCTACCTCGACGCCTAAATGGAGAAACCTACCTCCATTTCCTCCAGTATGACTTGCCCCAACTACTGGAAGACGTTCCCCTGGCAGTCAGGACACGAATGTGGCTTATGCACGATGGTGCACCTGCTCACTTCAGCCTTTTGGCCCGACATTACCTTGATGGAAGCTTTCATGACAGATGGATTGGACGTGCAGGCCCAATAGCATGGCCTGCTAGATCTCCGGACTTAAACCCGTTAGACTTTTATCTTTGGGGACAATTAAAGTCACTCGTGTACAGTACACCAATTCCCAATGCTGATGTACTTCGCCAAAGGATTGTGGATGGATGCAACCAGATTCGCACAACCCCTGGAATCTTTGAACGGGTTCGTCGGTCCATGGCGCAGCGGCTTCGGAACTGCATCGAGGCAGAGGGGGGTCATTTTGAGCACCTACTATGATAAAACGCTTACGTTTAGTTTGTTTTCCGTCGTATTTATCTTTTTGAGTTGCTTGTCACAGAATGTTCTGGAGAGGAGGTCTTTTGCGGATGCGTATTGCAGTTAATTGCAGCAGAGCCGCAAATGCAATAATACTCAGTAAAACTTTGAGTAGCCATCTTCTGTTTACTTAATGATGTTTCATTTCTCGATTGTTTTCAATCACACAGTAATGTGATACGATGTGTTTATTCTGGTATGTACAATTTGTTTCATTAAAGTACAAGACCAAAGCAGTTACTCCTCTCTTCCCCCACGTTTGATCCCCCCCCCCATAAGAAAATTACCTCTCCCTCTGATAAGTTGTGCGACCCAATACTGTATTATGAAGTACTGAAATACCAGGTATGATATGGCACATATCCTGAGTTTGGAGTGGAAACGGTGAATCATTACGAGGTATTTACGAACTGTTTACCCCAAACCTGGGGGGGGGGGGGCTGTAACTAAAGACTGGTGCATTTCCGGACCCATGTTTATAGGACTTTTTCTTCTTATCTTTGATCACACAGCGGACCCTCAAAATATTTGACACCAATTTCCGAACACCCTGTATAAGGCCAAAACTCACCCGAAGTGTGAGAGGCGTATACCAATTTCACGTACAATAATTCAAAGTATGTTGCCGCCGAACCGTACTGTACACACCATGAAACCTCGACCATGGCCACGTCATGCACACGGTTTAATTTCAAACGTAATAAATGCTAAGATGTGGCCGGTTGCGTTTTTAGGATGCCCTTTTAAGTTCCAGGAACAACTCATGGTCATCCCCCCGTGTTTTCTTCGTACTGTTATCAAAAACTATCTGACCCTTGCTTCACAGGGTTATTATTGTCAAAAGCTAGCTTGCTACACAAGGGTATTGTTGTCAGCTTCTAGCTGCCCCTTATTTCACTGGCTTATTGTCTTCAAAACCTAGTTGTCCTTTGTTTCACATGGTTATTGTTGTCACAAGCTAACTGCCCCTTGCAGTTATGTAGGCTGTTGCAGACAAAGGGCCTTAGGGCTTCGGGCAGATGACCAGGAGTGGTTAACGCTCGTTAAACCCTTTTTTAACTGCCCCTTGCTTCAAAGGGTTATTGTTGTTAAAAGCTATCTACCCCTTGCTGCTTAGACATATTGTCAAAAGATAGCTGCCCCTTGCTTCACATGGTTATTTTCAAAAGCTAGATGCATCTTTCTTCAGAGGCGTATTGTTGTCAACAACTACCTGCTCTTTGCTGCACAGACAGGGGTATTATCAAAAGCCAACTGTCACCTGCTACACAGGGTATTGTAAAAAGCTAGCTGCCCCTTCTACTTTGTGGTGTTGTTGTTGTGAAAAGCTACCTGTCCCTTTCTTCATAGCGTTACCAAAAGCTAGCTGCCTCTTTCTACACAGGGGTATTGTTGCCAAAAGCTATAGTTGTCCCTTATTGCACAGGGGTATTGTTGTCAAAAGCTGGCTGCCACTTCTGCACAGGGGTTGTTGTCAAAATATGAGATGGTAGTTATTTGCATATCTTTTCTTGAACGAATTACCCGGCCTCGAAATATACTTATCTGAATCTGGTTGCCCAGCAGTGACAGCAACTGGTGCAATGGCATGCAAAAATACTTGACTACGACACTATTTCCTCCAATGTACCAAACACATTATGTTTCGTTTTATTTTTTAGGAATCGTCTTTGCTAAAAGCTAGCTGCCCATGGGCATTGTTCTCAAAAGTTACCTGTCTTTTGCTTCACAGGGTTTGTTGTGAAGTTGCTACACAGGAGCAATGTCAAAACCTTTATTAAAACTAGTTACCCCTTGCTGCACTGGGGTATTGTTGTCAAAGCTCCTTACTTCACTGGGTTATTACTGTCAAAAGCAAACTGCTTGGTGACTTTCCAAGTACTCTTTGGTGGCGCAGTTCTGTGGCTTGATGATGCGGTTTCTGGTTGTAGTTGTTGTATATTGTATATTGTATGTACTGGAGCACATGACTTCGGATCAAGGCTTCCTGTAATAAATTCAAATTCTTCTTGCTGCACTGGGGTATTGTTGTCAAAGGTAGCTTCTCCTTACTTCAGAGTTATTATTGTCAAAAGCTGATTGCCTCTTGCTGCACAGGGGTATTTTGTCAAAATAGGGAATGGTTTTCATGAACCCCCCTCCCCCCGAAATGGATCTGTCCCTGAAATGTCCTTATCTGAATTTGGTTGCACAGCAATAACAGCAACTGGTGTGATGGATGGCATGCAAAAATACCTGACTATGACACTCTTTCTTCCAATACCATTCCCCCCTGTGGGCTGGAAGTAGAATATGCCCACCATACCCCTGCATCTCGTAGAAGGCGACTAAAATGGAACCTAAGAGCACAGTTTGCTAGTGTGCCAAGGGTCTGCAAGGCAGAGGATTTACGTTTTGTCTTTAACACTAGCGGCCCTAACACTACGGTCTGCAAGTGCGGTTCACAAGGCTTTGAAAGGGATCTGTGGGTCTGATCCCAAGGATGTTTCTCGGCTTCGTGCTAAGGGATACCTGGTGGAAGATGCAGACGATGCTCACGCAAAGAGGCTTTTGGAAGCAAACGCACTAGGATCATGTTCAGTGCTCGTCGAGCCACATCGTACCTTGAACAGCAGTAAGGGAGTCGTGACGTGCTTTGACTTGGGAGGTCTCGGTGATGATGTCATCCTGGACGAACTCAAGTCACAAGGCATTACGGCTGTGAGGCGTTTGACACGGAAAAGCGAGAATGGTGAACAGCCAATTGATACTTTTTTCCTGACCTTTGATACGTCGGTTGCTCTGCAGCACATTACTACCGGGTACCTGCGGTTGAAGGTCAGGTGTTTCGTACCGAATCCGACGCGGTGTTTCCGCTGTCAATGCTTTGGTCTTTCCAGTGGCTCATGTAAAGGTAGGCCTACCTGTGTCACATGTGCTCAGGCAGCCCATAAAGGTGCTGATTGTGCTGGCCCGGATTAAGATGTTTTCGGATCGCGCAGAGGAGTTCAGAAGGATGATTCGGTCTTAAGCCCGCCCAAATGCCTGCGCATACCATCATTCAGTGGAACTGCCAAGGGTATCGGACCCATGCAGAAGAGCTGCGGCTGCTTTTGTTGCATTGGCGACCTCTGTGCTGCTGCCTACAGGAAACTTGCTTTAAAGCGTCAGATAATCCGGTTGTTCGGGGTTACTCTGTCTACCGTTTGGATGCAGACTATGTGCCACGTGCACATGGTGGTGTTGTAGTGCTGGTTCAACACTTTCAGCCACACACACTAGATATCAGGCAGTAGCAGTTCGAGTTTCTTTCCACTTCAATATTACTTTTTGTTCGCTTTATTTACCACCGGATGAGGTCTTTCAGGTTGGTGACCTGGAGGTCCTGGTATGCCAGCTTCCTGCCTCTTTCCTCTTCCTGGGCGATTTTTGCAGTAACCACGTCCAGTGGGGAGGACCTAATACTGACAATAAGGGGAGGATCCTCGAGGAGTGGATGCAGAGGGGGTCCTTTTTTATCTTGAACGATGGAGCCATGACACACTGCAACCTGGCCACAGGCAATTGGTCAGAGGTGTAACTTGGCCTTTTGCTCACTTCCATCCCAGTTTACTTCACTTGGGCTGTCACTGCCAATCTGCATGGGGGCGATTATCTCCCCATTGTGTTGTCCACAACGTAGGGGGGTTCTGTGGCTTCCAGGCCAGTCCAGTGGGCGCTTAGACGAGCAGAGTGGTCAGCCTTTGTTGCGGCTGCTGTTTTCCAGCATGCAGTGCAGGACTTTACAAATGTGGATGAACTTTCAACTCATTACACTGATGTGGTCCTCGCCGCTGCTCATGCTTCTATCCCATGTATGTCCACACAGGCAAGACGGGTTCTTGTTCCGTGGTGGCCGTCTGCTTACAGCATTTAGTTTTGTGCATTTATGATCAGCCCAACAACTGACAACTTTGTTGCCGTTAAGCGCTGTCGTGCCCGTGCCAGGTGTGTCATCCATAAGGCTAGGCGTGTTTCCTGGTCAGCTTATGTTTCGTAGATCGCACGCTCCACATCTTCTCAGCAGGTGTGGAGGAAAGTGCGCCAAATCTCGGGGAGGAACGTGCCTTACCTGGTGTTGCAATTAAGGGCAGCAAATCCATGATCTCTTCTGTGCCAGATATTGCTAATTGTCTTGCATCTGCATTTGCGCGGGTCTCGAGTGATAACCAGTATGATCCTGGTTTCCTCGGGATTAGGCATAGAGAAGAGGCTAACTCTCTAGACTTTCGCTCCGACGGGCTAGAGGAGTACAATTTACCGTTTACCATGCAGGGATTTGTTTCAGCTTTATCCAGGTCACATGACTCCACCCCAGGTCCTGATGATGTTCACTATCAGCTGTTGAAACATCTGTCTTTTGACTCCCAGCAGTTCTTGATGGGGATGTTCAACCGTGAGTGGGCAGAGAGCTCTATTCTGGCTGCGTGGAGGACTGCAGTGGTCATCCTGATTGTAAAACCGGGTAGAGACCCTACTCTCCTTCTAGTTATCGCCCAACCGCTCTGACCAGCTGTGTCTGTAAACTTATGGAACGGATAGTCAGTGAGAGGTTGGTCTGGGTGTGGAATCACGGGGATTCCTATCTGCATCCCAGTGTGGCTTTCGACGGTTTTGGTCAACCATCGATCATCTGGTTGCCCTCGTATCGGATGTATGGGAAGCTTTTCGCCTGTGTCAACATCTGGTTCAAGTTTTCTTTGAATTGGAGAACACTTATGATACGACTTGGCGTTATGGGATTATCCATAATCTCTTTAACTGTGACTTGAGGAGATAGATGCCACTGCTACTTTCAGCTTTCCTCTCGGGCCGTTTATTTCGTGTGCGTGCCAAAGCGACTCTTTCCTTCCTGTATGTTTTGTAGAATGGTGTGCCTCAAGGTGGTGTTCTCAGTGTCATCTTGTTTGCTATTGGGATCAACCCCATTGCTAGGCAAGCTGCTGTTCCCAGTCATCATTTGTTGATGACTTCGGCCTGCACTTTCGGGTGGCTCGCATGCGGACCTGCGAGCAGCAGGTGCAGCTGGCAATTAACATAGTCCGCAGCTGAGCGGTCAGTAATGGTTTCCGGTTTTCTCCGGACAAGACTATGTGTGTCCACTTTTGCCGCCAATGAACACTGCACCCAGATCCTTACCTGTACTTGGAACAGGCACGAATTCCTATTGTCCCACAGGCACGTTTCCTGGGTCGGGTATTTGATTCCAGGTTATCTTGGCTTTCCCACTTGCGCCAACTTAAAGACAAGTCTTTGCGGTCCCTTATCTTCTCACGGGTTTTGTCGGGGACTTCATGTGGTGCCGATCGCACTGCTATGTTGTTCCTCTGCCGAGCCCATGTCCGCAGCAAACTTGACTATGCGTGTATGGTCTATGGTTCGGCTAGTGACTCGACTATCCAGATGTTGGACACTGTGCATCATAGTGGTCTGCGTCTGGCAACTGGGTTGTTTCGGACATCTCCAGTGGTCAGCCTCTGTGTTGAAGCCTCGGCAACACCTTTGACCATTCGTCAGCAACAGCTTGCCATTCAGTATGCTGTGTGTTTGTGTGCTGTGTGATCCAGTCCTGCTTGGTGCATGGTTTTTGGAACTGGACTTGCGGGTCGGTAGACGCAGGGTAGGTAAGGGTGATTTCCGCAATAGGCTCCAGCAGTCCTGTCAGGAAATAGCCTTTGAAGTGCCCTGCGTCTTGCGGCTTGGGGAGAGCATCTTGGCTCTGGCGTACCTTCCGAAAGGTTCCACTCTACCAACAAGGTACGTGCAGGAGTTCCGACTGCTGTGTTAGTACGTCGGATATCAGCGGCTGTTCACTGATGGGTCCAAGTCAGACGTTGGCGTGGCATGTGCTTGTGTGTGTAAGGGAGTGACTGTTTCCGATCGCCTTTCATCAGGCTATTCTGTGTTTTCTGCAGCATGCTTCTGGCTCTTAGTCTGGCGGTGGAATGGCTTCTTGACCTTCAGGGCACGCATTTCATCATCTTTAATGATTCCGTGAATGCCCTGGAGTCCTTGGCGAAATACAACCCTCGGAACCCATTGACACAATGCGTACAAGCTCTGCTTTCCCGCTTGCCTGGCCAGCGGAAGACCGTGGTTTTCTGCTGGATCCCGGGTCATGTTGGGATAGATGGGAATTAGCACGCTGATTCTGCAGTGAAAGGGGCCCTTTCTGGTCCTCTCAAAAGGGATCTCAGCCTTGTTCCCTCTGACGCCGTACCAACTCTTCGTCTGAGGTTACACATTTTTTGGCAAACATTATGGGACAGACAGAATGGCAATAAATTGCGAGCTATTAAAGGCACTGTCGAGGAATGGCGCTGTCACCGCAGTCGCCGTGAAGAGTGGGTGTTGACCCGTTTGAGCATTGATCACACCCGACTTACTATTTCCTTTTGAGGGGGGTTGACCCTCCTGAATGTCATTGGTGTCGATGGCCACTTACGGTCCGGCACTTCCTTGTTAATTGTCTCCATCTGATGGCGTTCGTTGCCGTTTCAATCTTCCGCAGGACATTGCACGGCAATTGGGTGATAAGTCTGTCTTCCTGTCCGGTGTTTTTAAATTTTTACAGGAGGCACAGATATATGACAAGATTTAGATTAGGGGTTTGTATTATATCTCTGTAATGTGTGGTGCAGTGGCAACACGGGCCCCTGGACTGTGACTGAGGTTGGCGCTATTAACCTAGCTGTTGGCGCGCCCTAAAAGCCTCAATCTCAATGCCTGCCCTCCCCCAATGCTATTAACGTTATGTTTCGTTTTATTCTTTAGGAACCCTATTTGGGCAGTACCTATCGAAGTTACAAAGTCTTTCGCCCATCATCTTTTATGGGTCGCATTAGCTAAATGGGCTCAACAGTTGCTCCCAAAAGGACTTCTTAGTACTACTCTTGGCACCATCCGGTCAATATCATATGGAATAGGTAAGTACGGAAAGAAAAAGGATAAGTGGTTGCCACATACTTTTGGAGTTTTTTTTTTCAAAGAGAATACCAAAACGAAATCGTCATGGTTCTTAAATTAGATTTAAAAAAAAACAGACTGAATCAGATTTTTTTTGTGTTCAGGAGTTTTGATTTGAAATATTCAAAACCATTTACGTAATTAATATTTTGGGACAGTTAAATTACTTAACATGAGAAATGAAAATAATAGGACAAAATTAAATCCTGGTCGAAACTAAGACTTTGGGTAAAAACGTAGACCCATAGTCATTCAGATAAAACTGGGTTAGGACTGTCAAAATCAGTTAAAACCTTCTTGTCGACTTTTTTTTTTTATCTTTGTCTTATTTTTGCCTTCCTCTTGTTACAATAAACGACTCTGATTTCTGAACCGAAGCTCCTTTATTTTCCATTTTATTGATTTTTTTTTGCTACGCTATGTTTTGCTACGCTATGTTTTTGCTACACTATGTTTTTTTAAACATTCCGAAAACTGACTACTTGTGCTTTTAATTTATGTATAATGAAGAATGCATACCTCAGTGATACACCTAAATTCGTAGTATTTTTAAAAGTGTTCAGAAATCAAATTTTTGCTGCCTTTAAGAATATCTCTTTCATCTGCTAAACAGAACTACGTAAACATGTGATAGGTACATATCGTATGAAGGTACTATGTTTTTTAATCTTGTGACTTCAGTTATTAAAAGAGTGGATGTAGTTGTGCCATTTTTTCTATTGAATGTTCGAGCAAATTCTTTTGTTCGATTTTTTTTGCCCTGCTAGCCTACTCCTAGAATTGCATGCCTATACCGGCTGAGTTATTACGTAAATTTCTCATTTTGTAATCACTGTTTGTTAGGGCAATCTTTTGATTTTTTTAGTTGTTTAAAGCTTTTTCTTTAAAACCTCATATTTTCTCACCCTTTTCAAATCATAAAAGATTACAACGAATACATGTTGTATCAAGAATCAGTTGCAGTTTGTAGTTAACAGTGGCAAAATTTTGACAGTTTTGAATAATTTATTTTTCAGGTCGTACAGTTGGTGTGGCCATTGGAGGGGCTTGCATAATTAAGCTAGGAGAACGGAAAACCTTTCAAGTTTTTGCTGCTTCTTATGCAATATTAGGAATATTTTGGCTGCTGCTACACCACTTCCTACTAAAACGCCTCTTTTTCCACGAATTTGAAAAACAACAACCTGATGAGAACGGTGAGGCAGGCTTCTTCAAATAATAATTCTGCTATTAAGACTCGTTTGAGGGCGAAATAAGACACGAATTGGGATAATCTCTAAACCGTCCTAACATGTCTCCGTTTCGCCTCCTTACTTCCTTTTACGTTTGTTAAATTTCTTATTACTAAACTTGCATGTACCACCCTATTGGAAATCCTAATGGGAAATTTCAAATGGACCAATACCTCCAGTACATATTTGGAACTGGACCACTAACAATAGTAGCATCGTTTCAACTGGACCTGTAACTCCAATAAGAAATGTTTTGTAATAAATGTTTTGTCCAGTGAACTGGTTAACTGGACCAATACAACCAGTAGGTATTTTCAACTGGACCTGTAACCAATAGTAGAACATGTGCCACTGGACCAGTAACACCATTAGCTAATTTCAACTGGACCAATACTGCCTGTATTGAACTGGACCAGTAACCAGCAGTAGTATGTTTTCAACTGGACCTGTAACTGCAGTAAGAAATGTTTTGTCTACTGGTGAACTGGTTAACTGGACCAATACAACCAGTTGTTATTTCCAACTGGACCAATACCTCCAATAGTCATTTTGAACTGGACCAATAACCAACAGTGGAGTCCTTTAAATGGGATAAACAACTCCAGTAAGAAATTTTTTGTCTACTTGTGAACTGTTTAACTGGACCAACACAACCAGTAGACAGTTTCAACTGGACCAACACCTCCAATAGATATTTTTAACTGGACCAGTAACCAACAGTGGAATACATTCAACTGGACCAGTAATGCCAGTAGATAATAGTTCATCAACTGGTGAAGTAGTTGTGCAAACCAGTAACTCCAATTGGATTTTTTCCTACTGGACCAATACCTCCAGGATGTTATCAACTGGAGAGTAGCAACAGTAAACAGTATTTACCTGAAACGGTAATCATCAGTAAACTATAATCAGTTGGGTCAGTAACTCCAATAGGGAACAAGTTCGAAAGTTCAGGAAGTGCAGTAAGTTTGTGCCGGGTAATTCGGTGACTGTGACGGCAGGGATAAAGCAAGCTAAGCAGGACGGCTGCACGTAAGCTTTGCATTTTTCTACTTGTTTTCCTTGGAATGCCTTTCCTCTATGTGAAACACAACCTGCTGAATTCAACAGTAACATACACCCTGCACAGACCTCCGAGAGTAAAAGGCATGCTAAAGTTGTTTTTTTCTGGAGGCCGTTTTTATTGGCTTCTCAGTCTCTCTTTTATCCTTAGTTATCGTTTTCTGCAGCTTTCGTGGCCTTCTTCTTGACGTTTTAAGCCTCATTTCATCGATTCAGAAAAGCAAAATGGGGCATATTTTTACAAAAAGGGCAAGAAAGGGAGAATTTTCCGGACAGCCCCCCCCCCCCACCCACCTCCTATGCATGCCACTGGTATTCTATGAGCTGTAACTAAATCCCAAAATCGAGTAGGTTCTGTTTATGCAGCATTAAAGCACTTTAAGTAAATAAATAAATGCGTAGATATCAACGAACACTGCATGATGAGCATAAAAACGAAAAATTTGTGGCTTTGATTGATTTTTTTTTGTGCAGGTTGGGCAGCAAGCGACAGCATGTGGCAAATTCGACCTAAACAGTAGTGGCACACGCACATATCGTCCGAGATTTGGTGTGTCGTGGGTGTTTTTCTAATTGCTTTTTTTCTGCAGAAACGCGATACACAGTGAATTGCCTGTGTATCTTTATTTTATTGAATTGCTTTTCAGTGAGCATTTGTTATATTTCATCACAGAAGTAAAGCAACGCTAACAACTTATCAAATATTTTGAAAAACTCATATGGAAAATTAACTTTGCAAAAGAATTCCTTGGGAAATCAAGTGTAACTTAATTATATTCCCATCTTATTAATTTGTGCCCTAGCTTGTAATTTGCACCTGAACCATTCAGGAGTGCAATGTATTGCATTCAGTAAAACATTTCTAAATCGAAGTCATAAGAAATAACTGGGCTTGCTGGCCTAGTAGCTATTCTTACTATATCAACGCGCGGGTTTTACTGGACCAGTAGGCTGGGCTAGTTATTGGACCAGTAAGCTCTTCTTCAGGACCAGTAACAAAAGCCTGCAGGTCTGGTAAGAATTTCATATTAAAGCAATTCATAAATTAGTTATCTAAACACACGCTAGTGTGTCGCACCAAGTTAGGCAACAATCATCACAACAAACATCACATCAATTCAATTGTCGAGGTTGTAAACCATTGGAGCGCGGCGCCATAGCGTCAGTGTCTTATATCTTGAAGCATAATTGGGCACATTTCAGGTACTTGGGGAAAAATAATAATGCAAGCTTAAATTGTGTTGAAATCAAGAGCAATGACCCACCTGACAAAAATTAAGTCGTGTAGGAATGCCAGCTAAGCTGCTTTCAATGCAAAATTCTGACCCTCAATAACGTTGAAAATGTGTAACTAGCTTAGCTAGCTAATTCTAGTCCGCTCATCCCCATGTTAATTTCCATAGGGTGATTATTCATCGATACCGAGATAACGGGAAGGCTTCCAGCTATGAAATTGGATGAATGGCTGCAGTACGATACGAACTGCGTACCTTTTATGGTTTGGAGCGTAGGGGTGTAACGAGGATGGCGTGGGATGGCGCGTAAGTACGAAAATATTGTTAAAACCATTGTTACTATTGTCGGCATCGTCTCTCATTGGACAGCCAAAGTTCGGACAATGACAACATGTATACTGACGTGCGTGCCTAGCCACACACTAGTGTAGCACGATAAATCTAAACAACGTTGCCAAAGAAATTGTATTCACGTCCAATTCACGAAAAATAAACCAACTTTAAAAAAGCAAACTAAACAAAGCTAAAAACTGGTGAAGAGGCAACCAAGTTGAGAGTGGTTCGCCCTTCAAAGGAGTGATATCATCACACCAAAACTAACGAAATAAAAGAAGTTACAACAAAATTAAAACTAAACCAAAAACCTATAAAGAGGTGACCAAGTTGAAAATGGTTCGGCCTATAGGCAAAAGGTAGTATCAAATTGTGGAAACCCAATTTCTTGTTGACGTGCCACTTTATTACACATCTGCACAGTAGTGGAGTTGAGTCTAATACATAATTTTAAAAAGGACTGATATCATATCAAAAACCAAAACGGGTAAAAGGGGCCGCCAAGTTCCGAATGGTTCGGCCCTTCAAAGGAGTGATATCAACACACCAAAACATTCGCCAACTTAATCGCACCGATTAATACTTTGCACGTTAAATGAAAACATGAACATTGCTACCAAAAGTAGCGATATTCTAGTTTTCATTTAACCTTCGAACTATTAAGCGGTGCGATTAACTTGGCGAATGTATCGGTGTTTTGATATCACTCCTTTGAAGGGCCGAACCATTCGGAACTTGACGGCCCCTTTTACCAGTTTTGGTTTTTGATATGATACATTTTAACAGCATAATGAAAGGTTCTCTAGTTGCTAAACAATAAATGCCAATTGATTGTTTAAAACAAACTCAGGCATTACATAACTTTAGCAGAAATCAGTAAAATAGAAATCCTACGCCCATAACTTTAATGCTAAAGATTTTATGTGTCTATAAGGCTGATCACCATCTTCCAAAATTGTTAATACAGCAAGAGTTAGAGCTATAGGCAGGCAAGTAATAGTGTCAGGTCTAGTGTTAGTAGCTACATTGTAACCATGTATATATAGGAATATTTCAGGAAAGGTATAATCAGTTGTAATGATATTTACTAATAGTATAGCATACGTAAGCGCAATTTTTTTCCTGGGAAGCCAATTGGTCCAGTAATATAGTTTTACTGGACCAGTACAAGATTATCACTGGTCCTATAGGAAAACCTTACTGGTCCTGTACACCTAGGCTATTGGACCAGTAAGAAGAGTCTACAGGACCAGTAACAATTTTGTAACGGTCCAGTAAGAAGATCCTACTGGTCCAGTGCACAGTTGTTACTGGACCAGTATTAATACCCTACTGGTCCAGTATTCCATAAACCAGTAAGTAGTACTGGTCAGTAAAAATTTTCCAGTAGGATTTCCAATAGGGCAGTCTTCGTAAGTTTCGGCCTATCAATAGTTTTTACGAGTAGCATTCTGGATGATAAAACACTGAGGACTTGGGTGAGAAGTTTTTATCAGCTTGGGAATGCAACAGACATGAATTTGAAATTTTAATTGAGTCAGACAGTGGGTTCAAAGGTTATCGTGGAGACAGATAGACAGATTGGCAGACATAAAAACAGGAGGCAGACGGACAGAGAGAAAATCAGAAGACAAGCAGAAAGTGCAACAGAGAAACAGACACCTAGACACACAGATAAACGGACAAAGACTAAGACAGACAGACATTAAGACACACAGAGGGACAGATAGACAGGCACCGAAAGATAGGGCACATCAAATTTTGAGGAACGGCACTGATTATAACAGTTAGGCCCCCAACCCGGTTGATATTGGAAAAAAGTTGGACTATGTTGTAATATCCATCGACCACGATTGTGCTTAACGAATTGGTTTATTTATTGACTGAACAAAAAACGGCGTCGCTGTTTAGAAAAAAGCATTAAAGCTCGTATCCCCATACTCACAGCTGTACAGGTACACGAATAAAAACGGATTAGAGTGCACTCAAACGCAACAAACTATAATTTGAACTTGAATTCCAGGGTACAAGAACCGTTTTTACTCAGTGGTTAAATTAGAAAGTGAACGCAGTTTGTGTTTGAAATATTTAATGTTTGTTTGCATGTGTTTTATGTTTGTCTGCACTTAAGTGTTATGCAGTCTTTTTTTTTAATTGTCAGTGTTTGTTGTTTCATATTTTAAGTGTGTTTACTCAGAGTGGCTATATGTGTATTTTGTGTTGATTTATAATTTGTGTGAAGCATCCAACCGTTTTGTCTGTTTGATTAGTGATGTACATGAATGCGTGTGCATGGAGGCTGCCGAGTGACAATCTTGTTCTCTGGAATTGGAGTTCAAATTATAGTTTGTTGCGTTCGAGTAAACTCTAATCCATTTTTATTCGTGTACCTTTACAGCTGTGAGTATGGGGACACGAGCTCTAATGCTTTTTTCTTTTTATTCAGGTAATTTGTTTGCTTTTTTCGCTTCCATTTTATTGTAATTGCTACAGTCTGGTCTATCATGTGTACCGAGCTGTCGACGCGCCATTAAGCCTCAACCCCCCCTCTATCATGTGTACGGTATGTCCACTGTCCAGCCAATTTTGTTTGCGAAAAAACAGAACATTAGAAATGCGTATTTCTGTTCAGGATCCGCCAAGCTTTGTCCCATGTTTGTTATTTTATGGTAACACACTAGCGTGTGTCTACAGTTACCCGTCAGCTCGATGGGTAGTCGAATCTGCATTGTTGCAACAGATACAGCATTATGGCAAACAATCGCTGAAACAATTCAACTGGCTTCCCGACGCCCGCATTGAAGAAGTAAATAAGTCGTTCAGTCATTTCGGCCGCCCTGCCGGCCGTGCTAATAATCCGGGCAGCTTACGTTTGAAGGCTTGCCTGCCTACCAGACTGAAAAGCTTGCACTGCAGTGCTCCTGATTGTTGCTATTGGTCTGGAGTTATTGTTCGCTGTGAGTTTAAACTAATTCACAATATGCAAAAATCGAGTACATTACGCATAATTAGGAAATTACTCATCCTAATTCATAATTAGGAAAAAAAAATGTTTCAGGGCGTGTGGGCCCCTTGAATGACCGAGCCCAGGTACCATGAGCCCCGAAAACCCCCCCCCCCCCCCCCCCCCCCGACCATCGTGGGGGACCTACAGACATACAGAAAGACACTGACTCACAGAGATACACACAAAAACAAAGGCAGACAGAGTGACAGACAGACTGACAGACAGCAAGAAAGATACAGATAGAGAGACAGACATAGACAGAAAGATACAATCAAAGACCACACAGATAGCCAGACAGACAGTAAGACACAAACAGACAAATATACGGAGAGACGGACAGACTGACACCCAAATATACAGGGTGTTCCAAAAGTCCCAGATAGGCTGAATAACTCAGTAATTTCAAATGGGAAGAGGGTCGAGTAGCACGTCATGTTAAAGCCCTTAACGAGCTGAGAAAAATGCCGCAAAGTAAACGTTGCTACGTTACTCCAATTAAAAATGGCGCCCCATCAAAGTTCGAAATAGCACTTTGCATTGGAAGCATTTATGCCACTAGAAAACGATTCAGAGATGTTCACAACGTGAAGGAACATTCCAGATTTATAAACTGAAAGACACACATAAAAGAAATGCGGCAATATTAAGGTCCCCTATTTATTTTTATTCTTTTTTTTTTGGGGGGGGGGTTAGGGGGCAGGGCAAATAAAATCTTTATTGGGGCTAAACTCAACAATTTCAGTTGGGAATTCTTTCTGCCAGTCAGACGATTACTTAATGCAGAATTCCCTGGGGCATGGATAGGACAACGCCGTACTGTGGAATGGCCATTTCGTTCGCCAGACCTCACCCCTCTTGATTTCTTTCTTTGGGGGTCAAAAGTAAAGTGTATGACACAATGCCTGCCACTCTTGGGGAGTTGAGACAATGAATTACACACAAAATCCAAATTATTTTGTGGTTACGGAGAGGATGTAGAATTTTAGTAGCCTCCTGGCAGGCATTAAACCACAATGCATGTATACATAAAATCTATTTAATTTTCGGAAAACCGCTTCACACATTTTCCTTGGTCACCTAAAGTACATACAAATAACAACAATGAGTTAAATGAGCTCCCGAAATCAAACCTGCAACTCACACAAAAGGTTAATACTTACAACTATTTAAAAAAAAACCCATTAAAAATGACAATGAAGGGCTGACAAAAGCCTGGCCTTGAATTACACACGTTTGTCACAAAATCACACCTCAAATGTTTCATAATGTCAGAGGAGCTTTCGAATCTAGACTGTATCACTGTCAGGAGGTGCAAGGTTTACAATTTGAACATCTTATTTAGTTCGGATTCCGTTCAAGTCCCTCACACAATCCCACTCCAGCTACGGTAAAAATCTCCCTGCCACAAAGTAAGGGGCTTCACCCTTGTTTTATTGTACATGTACCTTTCGGTTTATCCCCCTGGAACAGACTTGGAGGAATTTGTGTCACGTTCGTACTTTGAAAGAACGCCATTGTTGATTAGAGCAAGGTAGCGACGTTTTCTTTGCACCATTTTTGCAGATAGTTAAGAGCTTTAATATGATGTGCCACTCGACCCCCTCCCCTTTCTCATTTGAAATTCTTTAGTGTAGCCACAGTCAAGATTTTATTTGCCTTTTCCGTCCCCCCCTCCCCCCCCCCCACCAAATGCGGGACTGCAACGTTGCTACTTTTCTTTTACGGTTGTCTTTCAGTTTATCCATCTGGAACATTCCGTCACGTTGTGAACATCTCTGAGTCGTTTTCTAGTGGCGTAAATGCTTCCAATGCAAAGTGCTATTTCGAACTTTGATACGGCGCCATTTTTGATGGAGCAACGTAGCGACGTTTTCTTTGCGTCATTTTCTCAGCCCGTTAAGGGCTTTAATATGACGTGCTACTCGACCCCCCCCCCCTTCCCATTTGAAATTATTGAGTTGCGCCACCTGGGGCTCCCATGGTGGGGGGTACTGCTATGTCTCTTATGCCAAAAGATATATCCCTCAACCCAGCGAATGTCCCCAAAGGTGCAAGTTTCAATTCTCATCCGTTCAAAAGTTATTCAGCCTATCTGGGACTTTTGGAACACCCTGTATACAGAGACAGACAGACAGCGACACAGACACCAGCTGCACAGGTTAATAACTCCATTTGTTTTATTTCCCATTGCAAGTGTCCCAAACGGCTTGCTCTATAGTATAGAAATATCAAATGGTTAGTTCCTTCTGCTTTGTACAATGCCCCCAAAAGTCAGAAGCGTTGTCAGCAACCAGGGATCAAAACGGATAAGCAGTACTAATGAAAAGGTTAACGTTAGTTAGACAGTGAGTCGTGGAATTGAAGCTAGGTATAGACCTCTAATACACTTGGCCATTTATCTAATTCGACACAACCAACACAACTGCTACCTTGGCATATGAATTAGCTGCAGTTTATCAGGTGACTCCAGGGTGCCTTAACTCTGTTGACTTAGTGTAATGGTGTAGTGAGTTGGCGGCCTAATCCAAAGAACCACGTTCAGTTCCCGAACTCATGATGGCACGTGAATTTTTCGCCATTATTGCTGCTCACTTGTCTACCCTAGCTGTTCCCAATGTAGGCTCCATCGCGTTTCTTGTTTATTACTAATACTTACAGCTAATTTGGTATCTTTGAGATTAAAAGGAGAAAAGCTGTGCTCGTCAGAGGAATTACTGCAGTTCATTTACAACGTAAAATATTCGGTAAATATGCGCGACATCCGCGACATCCGCAGTGAATGCAGCTACAATGAAAGATGAGAAAACAACCACAATAAAAATGTATACTCTGACACATTCAACATTAATATTATCAAGCAACATCGTTAATTTTTTTTTCACTCACCCCAAACACATCAATAATCGGCCATGGTGCTTACGTCCCTAGGGAAAACGATTCATATTTTTTTTTATCTATAAAATATTACACCCAGTCACAAACCTACCCATCCAGTACGGATTATTACTTCTGCTCATAAAAGTTTTAATTCCGAGCTTAAAACCGAATATTAAATAGACATGTCTTTTGGTGCTTTCTCCAATGAACAATTTTTCTTTATCGATGTTACTGCCCTTTTCCCCTCAATCTTTGATTTTACAAGCAGTAAAAAACAAAAAGTTCTCGAATCAGGCAATTCTGCGGACTTGAAGGGACTTACATTGAATCAACTCCTCGAATACATTAATGTAATTTTTCAAACGTGAACTTCAAGTACGGATCTGTACGAATGTACAAACTACTTGTTTCACCGCTGGCCTTTGCATCTCTGGCTTTCTAACCAATTATGTTGTAAACTAACTTGATCAGTTGGTTAACAACCTTTCCATTTTGATGTGTTTGTTTGGCGTCGGTTCGTGGATGGTATTCTCAACTTGGGTGGAGATAGCGATAATTTTCCTGCAATACAGGCTTTTTAAAATTCCTCTGACCCTTCTCGGCATTTTACGTGTGAGAATGAATACAATGAAAGTGTAAACTACTTCGACCTAAACATAATCTTCATCTCGAAAATCAACATGCACTCGCACAAATTTGTTCCAACACTATATTAAAAATCACAGACTACTCGAACATTGACACTTGACTCTTGCCAACCCCACTCTGCTCTCCTTGGTGTACTGATATGTTAAGTTTGCCATTCCTCTGAACATCGTTCGCCTGAATCGGAAATACAACTGCACGCGATGAGAGTGAACAAATACATGAAGCAAACTGGATACACTAGTTGTTGATAACAAAGTAGATAAAACATACGAGCAATTCTTTAAAATACACGCACAAACCAATACGGGTGAAACGGAACAAAGTATCGGCCGTGTCAGTGTGGCCCAGCGGTAGGACCTCGGTTTTTGATTTCAAAGGTCGTGGGTTCGATTAGCCGCTCAGGCAGTCTGACATATAAGTCCAAAAGGCAACGTAAATAGGTTTACATCCGTATTTATTTAACCAATCTCGAGCCCATTGGCTTTCCGTCCCGTTTAAACGGAGCAAAGAGTACCTGGTGTCTCAAAGCAGATGTTGGTTAGCTTCATTTTTCGGAGTAAGAGTAAAATATGAATGGTATAAGAAGCAGTGCTTTACGTCGTGGTGCCATCTTTGAAACGGATCCAACCAATAGAAATCCGCTTCGAAGTATAAAGTGATGTTTACTCGTTTCATGCATAGTGCTTTGTGCTTTGTGAATT
The DNA here is from genome assembly GCA_023313725.1 of Lithobius niger. Taxonomy (NCBI): domain Eukaryota; kingdom Metazoa; phylum Arthropoda; class Chilopoda; order Lithobiomorpha; family Lithobiidae; genus Lithobius; species Lithobius niger. The sequence goes on along the minus strand of JAHWFP010092376.1, from coordinate 50,773 downwards.
TTAATGAAGTTGTAGTAAATCATGCCTTGCAGACGTACCAGCAACGAGAATCGGCCAGAGAACTTAAGCCTTGTTCTATACAGGAGAATTATACCAGTTGTGTGATAGTTTCTTTCTTACTTGGCCTGTACCAACAAATTAAAAACATTCTGGCTAATTACTACGTGGTATATGGCCAACGAAAACAAAGTTTAGTATTTCCCCCAAACCTTGCTCTCTCCTTACGTCGGCCAATTGGTTAAATGCTGGAGTGGGAGACTCAATGCGTGTGTACTTTACGAAATTTCTTGTGGTTGTATCGGGACGCAGCCAGGAGTGCCTCATCGGGTATTGGAGAGAGACAGTTTGCTTTTTCGAGCATCTATTATGTATATTTTGCTTGTGTGGATACATCTTTTGGAATCCGACCATATTAGAGTGGAGTGTCCAAAGTATTGAGAGTTTGCCGCCATTACTGAGGCACTCCTTTCAGAGCCCTGTAGTGTTACTTGCTTGCCACCAGGGTTTCCTGTTCTGTATGTTGATAGGCTCACCCTTCGAGGTGGCGCCACATGTTGCCTTGAATAAACCCATATAAGGGTGAATTGGCTCAATGGCCAGTGCTCATTATTCTATCACTCAACCCCGGGTAATCATTGGACCGACATGGCACTGGGAGGGGGCTCATACCACCGCACCGGTAGTTAGCTTAGACGTCCAGCAACACCAGAAATTATACCCCCCCACTACCTAGATTAAATCGGTGGTAGCGACAGCGTGGATTTCAGTCTCACAATTCTCGACATGAGGAAAAACACATCTCAGTATTAAATATTAGTAGCGAACATACCTGGCATACTGTTAATGTTTTTCATATCCTTAGCCAAACAACGCTAAAAAAAGTAAACACGTTTTATTAAGAGGAAAAACTCAACTAAAACAACGGCAGGGTTAGTAAAATAACAACACAAAAATAAATACACTGTCTTCATACAATAAAAAAAGCTTCAGTCGGCGGAAAATTCTGCAACCTTAAAGATCTACATAAAACAGACTGTAACAATCGCTCTCGTTGCACTGATTTGTCGTACATTTTGGGTTCATTTTCATTTTTCATTTTTTACACTTCTGCCTTGAGGTATATTCTAGTCTACATCTCTTTGAATATTATTCTCATCAAGAGACAAAGTTGATGCATTAACATCCTCTACGTTTGACACCTCCATTCCATTATGATTATCAGTAGGGATATCTGTGTCTTCACCCTATTCAGTGGCTTCTGTTATCTCGTTCAAAACATGATTGCCACCTTTAGCGGAATGGGAATTTCTCGTATTAGGTACATCTTGTATTAAGTACATCTTAATACATCACTCTCATCCCAAGCATCAAACCCCCCGAGAACATATAAAACTGATGGGGCTATCCCAGTTCGTAACTTAAAGCCCTCTGCCACCACTGCTCACCTTGCGTATATATAATGCACGAGGACACTTCCTGTATTCACTCCCAACCTACACTCGCAGAGAAGAGGTCGTCTTGCTGGGATTCCCACTGCATTTGCTGTTTTGGCAATACAGAGGTTCTTGTTTTAAAAAAAAAATTAAAATGTTCGTTTATTAGGAGTGTCTGCCACTTGATTCTTATTTATTCTTTTATTTGTGTACGAAGCCTTTGATCGGATATCCACACTTGATAACGGGGTGCAAATTATCCCCGAAACGTCGTGTTTTAGTGCTTTACTTTTGCACTTATTGGCTATATTTTTTTATCATAAAGTTATACTGAGAGCAGAGACAGCGATATTGTTTTTCCTATTCTATTTACATATTTTATTCTATTCTATTTGTATATAGTTCAGTAAATAATTTAGAGATTATGCGTGATGTTTTATTATGTGAAGTTGTTCATTTAAAGGGGGGGGGGGAGGTTTATGTAGACTGTTTTATATGTATAAACATCAAATATGTGGTTGAATTAATGGAACTAAAACAGCAATTCTAATCAGGAAAATCCCTAATTCCCTACTACGTTCCCTACTTCTAGCCTAGTGACGGGTGATGGTAGTGTTTATTAGCTGTGCTAGATGTGTCTCATTAACGTCTCTGATATCCCTGTAGTGTCGTGGCACTATCTGCACTGCCATCAGAATTTCAGCTAGCTGTGATTGTATGTATACACCCGATAGGATGTGCCCATAATGGATCTCTAAATACAGGTACAGCTCGTTCCTGGGGATACTGCCTCCACAACAATCATAATTCACATGTCTGTCCTCACTCTGCTCATGGCACAAGCCACAGCAGAACTTGTCATTATATCTATAGAGCAGTGACATTTGCCGCCATATTGGCACCAGTATGGGTTTTGGAGGGCATAACTACAAGGTGCACTACATAAAAATGGAGGGAAAAACAACGGAAGAGCGGATTTCTTTGGCTTAAAATAACGTTGTTTTCTTCTACAACAAAAATCGTGCCTTTAGGTCTAAGATCTCACTCTTCACAGCATCGGCTTCAGTACGACGCCCTTCTGTTTCTCTCTGAAGTGCCCCTTGCAGCTAAGCCATTAAGGCTCCAACAAAGAGTTATATACAGTAATACTACGTCGTGTCACTGCTCTATACATATCACAGAAACCAAAGCCATATTCTAAGTTTGGAGCCAATCTACCCATCTATAATTCATTAATATTCTATCTCTTCGTTTTTCAGCTTTGCATGATTCTGAAGATCCTTCCAGACTAGAACAAAAAATAATAGAAAATTCTGAAACTTCAAATGAAAGCTATTTTGCAGAAGATGAAGCAAGCATGTAAACTTGCAAACAAATTATTCTTTGACTGTGTGAATTTGGGAATGAACAGTGCCTCGATTGCCATAGATAAAATTTTGACAAGTCAAAGTTACAAACCCATCCTTATTATTGAAAAGTTACGATTTGTTTGTGTGTTTGTTCGTTTATTAGTTAGTAAATTAGTAAATTCATCCCATTTTATTTTATTTTGTTTAAATTTTCATGTTTTGAAGGTGCCAGGATTGATCCAGCATTGGCACCATAGAAGAGAACGGCACTAGTAAAATTTGATTCTAAAAAGCCAAAAAAGGGTACCAAGTCAAACACTGAAATTATGACGTGTCAGGGCAGGCTCTGCTCAATTTTCAAGCAAAAATATTTTCAATTTGTAAACTACAACGCAGTCATTTTAAAAGAAGAAGGGTTAAAAACAAAGCGGAAAACGCTGCAACATGTATACAACAGATGTGAAACATGTATCACTTGGCAGTTTTGACGAAACCTCTGAAAAGAGAAATATCAGAGCAAGCAACATTGGAGGAGTGCGTGTTAGCTGAAACACTTTTCGTCTAGCTGTTATTTTTTTTTGTCTGGTACGGTTTTGTTTGCTCTCATGTGTATGGCCATATTTCTTCAATCAAATTTTTGCACACACTGGCTAACAAATGAAGATTTTCTTTTGCTTCGCTCACTCAATCAGCGCATCATGATGCATGAAAATGTTTTGCTGGTTAATAAGGTTGCTTCATTGCTGAAGTACGTTCTAGGCACAATTGGTGTTGGATGCACCGTTTTAAAAATAAAAAATTGATTGAACCGTGGTCAGTTCTACCTTTTCTATGTCAGTGACGTGTCAAATTAAGTTGCTTTGTCATATTGTTGGAGAGGCAGAAAGTAAATCGCCGACAATGTCACATTAGTGTTTTATTTATTTATTTATTACCCCATGAGAACATAAACAACATAACTCCGCACGCTCTACACAAGAACTACAGCAACGTCAGCATTATTTTTTTGTTTTCATTTGCAGATTTTGTATTGTTGCCGATCATTTTGCAACGTAGCAATCGTGCCCGAAAGTTTAAAGTATTTGTTAAAGTTATTGCTAGATACTTATGAGTCTTAGTGTCTTCGTAGTAGTCTTGAGTTTTACGACCTTATTATGTAGACGAACCAATGAATACATTTAAAATTTGTAATGGCTTAAAATGTAGGCATTAAAAAAGGCCCAGGATCTTTTTAAAGGCATTTTAATGTGACTGCATTATTCTAGTTATCGTTGTTACGTTTTACTCCTATAGCATACCAACAAACAAGACAATTTTAAATTGTTATAGCTTAAATTGCATATTACCAATTTCCAAGACACTTTGAAAGTAATTTTAATGTTAATTTTTCTTGTTTTAAATAATGTTGTAGTGGTTTTTCTTGTTATTGTTATTGTTCTTGTTGTTATTGTTATTCTTGTTATATTGTTATTCTTGTTATTGTTTTGTTGTTATTGTTATTTTTCTTGTTATTGTTATTGTTACTGGGACTTTTTACACTTCCCTGGAGATCGAATGAATGAACCGATTTTAATTTTTTAGGTTTAACTGTATGCATTAACAAGGCTCAGGTTATTGTGAAAGTAATTTAACGTGTGTGACTTCAGTAATGTTTTTGTCGTTGTTATTGGGTTTCCTCACCAGGAGTACCAATGAATGGGTTTTAGAGTTTTATAGTGAAACTGTAGTTGTTAATAACGTAAAAATAACAAGCTGGAGGGTTTTTTTTTTTTACACGCATTAATGCGACGCTGACTGCAGCTTACTTGTATTTTCTTGTATCTGCTGCTGTAGAGTATTAGGCCTTTTAAGGCTTCTAAGGTGTTTTAGACATTTAGGCGTTTTTAATACTGAAAACAAAAATAGTTGACTCCATTCAAAGTAAAAGGTTTGATAGAGCCAACAAACTGTCACTGAAATGTAGGAGTCGACCAAACTATAAACGAAAAAATGACCCTTCGCAACCGACCCTATCGCGTTCGATTTTGATATTGTCACAATAGATGCTGAGTACACGACGTTAGCTAGCGTGTTACTTGTTCGATGGGTTCTTGCATTTTTCAGCTCACTCACCCTCAACTAAATGTTGTGCGTACGACGACGTTTAATTCAGTTAGTGTTTTGTGTACTTCAAAAGCCATTCTAGCGTGGGACAGCGGACTAGGGCTAAGAGGTGTGCGTCGATCATTATTAATACAGGAGCAAAGATAATTAGAACCTTTATAATTAGTACCGGTATTGTTAAATTATCAAATTAGGAAATATGACTAAATTTTACGTTAAGATGACGATTGTAATACTTAAGTTTATAAATTATTTGTAATTAACATCTTGCAACTATGATATCATTATGATATGTCATAATTTATAATTTGTCTAATTACTGATTATGAAACTAATAACCACTATAATGGTAATATGTATAAACTAAGTAACTATGAATATTTATATTATTTGTATTATTTGTTTATTAATTTGCTTACTTGCTTTTTTTATGTTATGCATTGTAGCTCAAACAAGTTTTTGTTAAAAAACTTCGAGCATTGTTAAACAATAAACAATAAACTATTATTATTATTATTATATTATTATGTAAATCGGGTGAAACAAGATCTATAAAAAATAGTTATAAATTACCGGCTTGGAAAAATAGTTATGGTAAGAGAAGACGAGAGTATTTTATTCCAAATATATTCAATGAGTTCAAAAATATTTAGTAAATTACTTGAATAAAGAGTTTTTAAGAAGAGCATAATGGAGCTCATCTTTCTTAAAGAAAAATAAAAAATATAAATTTAAGAATATAAAATTAAATGGAAAAAAACATAGACGTATAAACCATGAAAATAAATTGTATAAATTGTTTGCTAAAGTAGTGAATTATGATAATGTAAAAAAAAAATAGATGTTTATGTTACTAATTTGCAATCTTCGCATGTATAGTTAATGTATGGTGATGTAATTAATGTTTGTATTGTTCAGAATTTTTTTTATGAATCTCGCACAAACTGTATTATTACAGTTTCGAGGGTTACGTTTTTGATACTGTTTGGAAATAAAATTATTATTATTATTAATATTATAAGTGAAAATGGAAAATATATCCATACAATAAGAAGTGAAGAGGACCGTGTAGATTTGGTTAAAAAGTTTAAAAATTGTGACAATGATGGCTAGAGCTAATGAACAAGGAAGTGTCGAAATTGTCAACGACATTGTTGATCATTTTTTTGAGCTGAAAAAAAATGTATTGGCACTACTGGTAGGAAATTATCACATTTAACAATAATGATTCCGTAGATATTTTAATTGATTATGAAGGAGATATTTTCAATATTAATGCTATTTATAGAATGCCATCTTCTATTAGAACAAAATTTTTGTATGAACTAAAAGTAGTTTTAAAAGAGAAAATTAGAAAGAAAAATGTTAACACTATTATTATTGGCGATCTTAATTTTAATCTACTAAAAGAAACGCAAGACATTTCAGAGAAATTTGATATTGTAAAGTTCGAGAATCTTATGGCAGCAAATGGATTTTGCATGCAAATTAATTCTGCAACAAGGGAAGAATGCAAATTAAACAAAATTACTAGATCATGCCTTGACGTCATCTACACAAAATTAAAAAAAATTATCTGTAATAGTTTTGTTGTAAAAATGAAAGTTGCGGATCATTACTATACTGCTGTAAATATTCTGAACAGTAGGTTGATTGAAGCTGAGCTAAAAAAAAAACTCGACGATTAACAAAAAACTAAATCATGTTAACATTATAAAACAATTGGACAATGTTGATTGGAATATTTTGGATAAATTTACAAACCCTAACGACATGTACAATGAGATTGAAAACATTATTCAAGATATTTATAATGAAAATACTACAGTTGTTATTAAAAAAAGCGGCAGAAAAACTATGAAAAATGAATGGATGAATAAAGAACTATTAGCAATGATTAATCATAAGAACAAATTATGCTCAAAAATAAACAAAGCAGTAAAGCCATCTGAAGAGTTAAAAACAGAATACAAACTGTGCAAACGAAATTTAAGCAAAAAAATTATGACTACTAAAAATGAATTTTACATGAATTTTTTTACTACACACAAAAAGGATAGTACTAAAGTTTGGGATAAACTGAATTACTTGATGGGCAAAAAAATAAAACCCAATCTCGATGACCAAATTAAAAATTCATTTGTAAAAGAAAGAACAGACACTCTTTGCAATAAGTTTGTTAAAAAATTTACTACAAAAATAACAAACTTAAAAAGAAATAATCTTAAAAAGAATTTGACGGCAGTCACAAATGAATTTAAATCTATTAAAAACACAATAGCAGTTTTGACCCCATCTGAGTATGAAATCAGGTAAATTTTAAACAATATTGCTGTTAAAAAATCTACTGGCTATGACGGTTATATGGAGCATTTTGTACAAATTAAGGCAAATACGTCAAAACTTACCTTGAAACTAATTACTGTGATTATTGATACAGAAAATTGGCCAGAAAATCTCAAACAAATTTTAAGACCAATTTTTAAGAAGGGTAATAAAACTGATATAAATAATTACAGACCAATCGCTTTACTTCCAGTGCTGAATAAAAATTGTAGAAAAGTTTTTCGCTACAAGAATAGAAAGTTTTTTTAAATAGATTTCAATTGTTTAACAAAAACCAATTTAGTTATCAAAAAGGAAAAGGCACAGTTAATGCATTAACTTATATTAATAATCATGTTGCAAAAGCATTAAATGAGGAAAAATATGCTGCTGCTATTATGATAGATCTGCAAAAGACATTTGACACACTAGATAAGAACATACTCGAGGAAAAATATTTCTTTATGGAATACGTGGAAAAATTTTAAACATTATAATGAGTTATCTTACAAACAGAATGGGTAGCGTGAGAATTGATAACAAACTGGGAGAATGGTGTAAAATTGATTATGGTGTACCTCAAGGCTCTATTTTGGGTCCACTTCTTTTTTTAATCTATGTTAATGTCCTTAAAGAAATAGAATGGAATACATATATTACATTATATGCAGATGATATTTTTATGTTATCTATCCATCTTGATAAGGAAGTCATGATCAATAATTTACAAACCGATTTCAACTTAATTAATATTTACTTTATGCAGAACGAATTGTATATAAGTGTTGAAAAAAACATGCTTAATGCCAATTACAACATCTCACATGAACACAGAAAACATTGAAATTGTTGCTCATAATTCAGACTGCCAAATCAGGAATTGTTTGTGTAAAAAATTAAAAAAGGTGCCTCAATCTCGATATTTGGGCTTGGAAATTGATAAAAATTGGAAATTTTATTACCGTGTTGAAGAACTGATCATGAAAGTCAGAAAAAATTTTACCAACGTTGTACAAAGTAAGAGACTACTTAAACATTAGCAATAAGAAACTTATTTATGAAGCCTGTGTTTTATCCATTGTCAGATACGCATGTACTGTGTATGCATCAACAACTTCTGAACTTATTAATCATTTACAAAAAAAATACTTAATTAAGCAGCAAAAGTTCTTTTTGGCAATAAGAATAATGAAAAAGACACTTAAGATATTTTTAATGAACATAGGCTAATGACTATACAACAATTAACGGAATATACAGTTATATTGCAATACTATTTTAACATGAAATGGAAAATACCTATTACGAGAAGCGTTAGGAATAACAATAATTGGTTAGTTATACCCTTTTTTAGAAACTCTTGCGGGACAAGAGGTATGAATTTTGTTGTCCCAACCATTTTCAACAAATTACCACCAGAAATTAGAAAATTAAACAATATCAATAAAGTGAAAAAGAAGTTAAAGAATGGCTGTTTAAATGCATTGATGGTTGAATTTCCAAAATATAAAACTTGTTAACTAATGTCAATACTATTATTTTAATAGTTCATTTATTTAGAAAAATTATAATATGAGCTGTATATTGCATAGGCTATATCATTTGTGCTAATGAATTGTGTAGCTAACTGAAGGGGGAAAAATGTACTTTATATAATAATTTTACTTGCCTAAACCAGCACATACAGACTGGAAAGAGACTCGTGCTTCTCACTGTGATTCCTAATTAATTATTATTATTGTTATTATTATTCTGACCTTCTTTGCATCTGGCAAGTGGAAACCAAGGCCGTCTGGGATAAATGTTTCGGTTCTATCTCTGGCTCGGGGCCCCCACATTTTCAGCCGCGTAAGTCATGTTTAGTAAAAGCAACACTTGGGGCCTTATGCAACCACGCAAGAGAGCCAATGGCATTATGAAACGAAAGTTCGAGAGGTTCGATGGCGATCAGAAACCGCCCTAGTTCTAACCATAAGAGCGCATTTGACGAGACCTTTTCACTCGCCGAACGCTATTTGCTAGTCACCCGTTGTTTATTTACGATTAGTTTCCAGTTTATACTAAATGAATGCGGCAATACGTTACAAACTAATAGGCGTATTTCAGAAATCCCTTCAAGGGTGTGTGTGAGAGGGAAAATGTGAGGCAAACATCTAAGGTAAGGGTAAACAATTTTAATACAGCCGCAAAAGCGAATGTGAGTGTCCTAACATCTGAGGGTATTTCTATAGAGCAGCAACACGACCTAGTATTATTGTATATATCTCTATGCTGGAACCTTAATGGGTTAGCTGCAAGGGGCACTGCAGAGAGAAACATAAGCGCGTCATACTAAAGCCGATGCTATGAAGAGTTATTTCTTATACCTAAAACGCGCGATTTTTGTTGTTGGAGAAAACAACATTATTTTAAACCTGAGAAATCCGTTCTTCCGTTGTTTTTCCCTCCATTTTTATGTTGTGCACCTTGTAGTTATGCCCTCCAAAACCCATACTGGTGCCAATATGGCGGCAAATGTCACTGCTCTATAGATGCGTTCTGACCCTTACACTCACCTTTAGCCCCACTCACACTTGAGTGGATTTCTGGTAATACCCCTGCAAATGTATCATACGTAACAGTACGAACAAAAAACAAAGTGCAATAGTTATTTTAAACATTGCTACAACATTGTTGTCATTTCACGCTATTTCCAAAATTTGCTTTTCTAGCTCAAAGAACAGCTTTTAGAAGCGATCAGCGACGATAGAATAAATAGCTACTCGCAGCGGGAATTCAAAATCCAATATGGCGTGCATTTCGGGGTTATCGAATCGAAAACAAACCATCGAATGCTGGCATTAAGAAATCAGTCCGTCGTTTTGTACTGCAGTGAAAATTGTTTCTTGTTGTCATAAATCGACGCTGTCATGCCGCACGCGTCGTATCGTTTCGCGAGGCACGAGCTGAATATTTGCGTCCGCATCGTTGCCACGGTTACTACGTAGAGACAACTCGAAAGCCGCATGGTCCGGTAAAGACGAGAAGCAGCTAGAAGATCTAGTGTTGACCTGCAAGTAAATGCTCGTGAGCGAGAAAATTGTCGTTGGATAAAACGAGCCCTAACTGTTTATCACTCGTATCTTGGTCACTTATTTTGGAGCAAGTGGCTGCCCATCCTGCATCACTTCAAAACATCCGTTGGCACCCTATAGTTTCTCATTGACGTCACTTCATTTCAACACGGCCGCCCTCTGACTCCAGCCTTTCTCATACCAGTAATTTATCATTTTAATCTTTTAACTTGCGTATTTCTGAATTGCGTTTATGGGGCTTTGTGGAAAAGGGAACAAGAATTTCATAATTTATTGCGCGTCGATGTTCTAAATGTTATTTATAGGGAGGACGGAATAGTTCTTGTCCTCATGCACACAGAAAAAATAACTAGTTAAAAAAAACATTTTTAACATGACAACAATGAGGGAGTGGGGAATGAGGCTTAATGGCGCGTCGACAGCTTGGTCATTAGCGCTAACCTCAGTCACAATGCAGTGGCCCACTACACCACACATTTCAGAGATATTATTCAAACCCCTAATCTAAATATTGTCATACATCTGTACCTCCTGCTAAAATTGAAAAACACCGGACAGGAGGACAGACTTATCGCCCAACTGACGCGCAATGTCATGCGGAAGATGGAAACGACGATGAACATCATCAAGATGGCGACAATCAACAAGGAAGTGCCGGACCGTAAGTGGCTGACGACACTAATAACATTCATGAGGGTCAACCCCCTGAAAAGGAAACAGTGAGTAAGTCGGGTGTGACCAATGCGCAAACGGGCCAACACTACCTCTTCACGGTGACTGCGGCGACACGCCGAGTGCCATTCCTCAACAGTGCTTTTAATAGCTCGCAATTTATTGCCGTCGTGTCTGTCCCAGAACGTTTGCTAAAACGCGTGAACCTCAGACGCAGAGGTGGAAAGGCGTCTGAGGGAACAAGGCTGAGATCCCTTCCGAGAGGGCAAGAAAAGGTCCCGTTCGCTGCAGAATCAGCTTGCTCATTTCCACCTATCCCAACATAGCCCGGGATCCAGCAGAAAAGCACGGTTTTCCGCTGGCCAGGCAAGCGGGAAAGCAAAGCTTGGACACGTTGTGTAAAGGGGTTTCGAGGATTGTAATTCGCCACGGACTCCAAGGCACTCATGGAATCACTAAAGATGATGAAATGCGTGCCCTAAAGGTCAAGGATCCATTCCACCGCCAAACAAAGAGCCAGAAGCTCTGCAGAAAACACAGAATAGTCTGATGGAAGGCGATGGGCAACCGTTACTCCCTTACACACACTAGCACACGCCACGCCAACGTCTGACGTCGAGCCATCAGTAAACAACCGCTGATAACCGGCGTACTGAGAACACAGCTGCCGAAACTCCTGCAAGTATCTTGCTGGTAGAGTGGAACCCTTCGGGAGGGACGCCAGAGCGAAAATGAAAATGCCACTTGGGATAAGCCAAGGGAGCCACTGGCATCCTCCCCCCCCCCAAGCCTCAAGACGCAGGGTATTTCAAAGGCAGTTTCCTGCCAGGACTACTAGAGCCTATCGCGGAAATCACCCTTACCCACCCTGCGTCTACCTATGACAACAATAAAAAAAAAATTCCATCTCTTATTTTTTAACGTTAAGTGAGGACAAGTGATGATGTTCCCAGCAAATTGAACTTTAACATAAAAAAAAAACATTGGGTCCATTTGAAATAATCAAGAATACAATCTGCACCGTGTTTCCGTTATACACTAGGACTTTTTATATACAAATTTGTTCTGTCTCCAAAATTACTTTTTACATTCGGACTGAGTAGTTACCAGCAGTTCGTGACGGTCAGTGCCGTTTAGTTAAACTAGCCTTATCGTTAATTCGCTTCTCTCACGCCATTGGCGTTGATCCATGCTACATGCAATTTCTTTGATCCCAAGAGGATCACAAAATCGATGTACTGATTATTTCGAGGCAACTATAGTTGCAGTTATTGCTCACAGTTCATCACATTCCTCAACACGCCTGCATTTCATCTGCATCATTGGAAACATTTGATATCTTTGTTTGTTTGCACGTTTGTTCGTCTACTCCTCCAGAACTAAGCCCCTACGAAGGTGAGAGTAAATGAAAGATTGCGACAGAAGCGAGAAACTCACTGAAAGGGTTTAATTTACGTGGAAATTTCTCACTTTGTTCATATTTGTAGGTGCCTTGGTTCAAGAGGAGTAGCGGTACACGCACGTACGCACACACATGATGTAGATAACGGAATGGGAGTGGGGGGGGGGGCGAAAACGAACCGAGGGTAGGTTATTTTTTCTTTTTCTTGCGCCGGGATATAGTATATTAGCAGGAAGAAGAATAATTGCACAATAAAAATAAAGTGGTCGAATGTTTTGTAGCAGGGGGCTCAAAGGTGGCTGTAATTATATTGGCATCGAAAATTTGCCTTTTTCCCTCGCACCAGAAAAAAAAATTATTTACTCCATTGAACCAATTCACACTCACGCGTTTAACGAATGTTTTGGTGTGTGGTATCGGGAAACGAAACTTGAATCTTCCATCCTCACAGGCTTTGGTTGAAACGTAAATAGTTTCATTTCAGCTTACAAGAGGGCGCGCCATGTCCGATTCGTTTGGGCCAGCTCTAGCGGCACGAGTGGTTGTGCTATGTAAACTGGCGTTCGATAACTAGGAATCATGGAGCGACACAGTGTAGGGGTTTTTAGTACGTGTGGGAGCTGCCCCAATGCCAACCCCACAGTTAAAGGACTTGCTTGAAATTATGCCTTGGTGCTTGTCAAGGGGTTGCGGGAGTTCCAAATTAACCTTAACCGATGGAACAAGGCTGGTAGTCGTGGTTCAGTTTTGGTGTTATGAGCGATCGTGTGCTCAGGCTCGCTTGAAGTTCAAGGGCGACACTAGGGCCTTAAATTGGAATGTCAACGGCATTAGGCTTACTTGGGGAAATTTGGATTAGTTAGTTTCGGACTATTTTGTACGTTGACTGCTAAACTAAATAGCTATGGGGTTGTAGTGCTGAACTAGCAACAGGGTTGGTCTGGTTTGAATTTAAGTTCGGGGATTGGGGAAATTGGGAAATTGGGTCGAAATTACCGTTGGATGCGGGGAGTTGGAGAGTTGGTGGCGGATGGAATTTTAGGTTAATAACTAATTGTTGGGAGCACCCGGCCGAAGACCAAGCGAGCTCGAGCCGTTACAATTGATGTCAAGCATTATGTACAGACAAATCATAGCTATGTATTGTTACAACAATTGATCAAATAGGATTATTTCAACTAACAATGAGTATTAATTTTGGAGGACAATGGCACATTACAATTTGAAGTCATGTGGACTTCGGGCTTGGCACATTTCACAAATGACGTCAGCATAACCTTGCTGGGATGGTACAATACCAACGTTGAAATCCGGAATTAAACTCGCAACAACAGGTCAACGCACAATACAACAAGTTCATAGCCAGTGTCCTGGCTCTCCATACTTTTTAAAGTGCAGTTGAAAAAGATTAACTGAATGAAAGGTTAACTAAAACTTTAATAAAACTAAAACATCGCATCGTCATTCACCAAACAGATGGCAAAACTTCGTTTGCTGACTTTCCTTTCCATCCATCCACCAAAATGGGTAAGAAAGGAAATATTCGGAGAAACGTCCTTTTCAACTGCGAAGTTTAAATAGGGACGGAGCGAGACAAATTCACTGAAATTCCTATCAGAAAAAAATCAGTCTACCGACTCACGACCATGTAAATAATTTTCAACAAACTTGCAAACTACGAATGTGTCAACGAAATTTAACTAAAAATCTGTTGGTATGTGCCTGAGAAGGTTACGGTATAGAAATTCCGCTCCTGACAGCATGATACAAACCAAAAGAACATAAATCAGCACAATTATTTTAATTTTCGAACTACTATAGTATACCGTGAACCAATTGAAAAGAAAATTGGCCAAAAAAAAGTTTTAATTTCCCACTAAACCGCATGTGAAGGTCAGTGGTCAACCAGGCAACTAATCCAAGATGGTGGCTCACTGAATGGGTGTGTGTCTGTTGTGTTTTTGGAGGCTTATTGTGTATCATTTTTATTTGTAAGTATGGATTCTTAAGGTGTCAATTGTTTCTCTAAGGACTCATTTTCATTGTGCGTGTTGTTTATTGTAGGTGACCAAGAGGGTAATTACCCTTCGAAAATTAAAATAATTGTACTGTTTAATGCCCTTGTGGTTCTGTATTATTCTGTCAGGAGCGGAATTACTATGCCGAAATTTGAATCTTTGCTTAGGAAAGTCCCAGAATTTACCATGTAACCTTGACCGCAGTTTGGAGATATCGTATTTTGCATACATGGTGATGGTGCACGAATACAATGACGACGGTTGCTTTAATGTGAATAGAAAACTTTTCTATGGAGTTTGCTTGCGGTTTTCGCATGAGAATTTTGTTTAATGCCGGAAATGCCTCATCGGTTTCCCGACGCCCTTTTCCAGACTGACGGGGAGATGTTGAAAACTGACCCAGCCTGATCCTGTTTCCGCTCTGCTTGCATTGCTAGAAAATCCCATACAGCAACACGATGTGACGTGTATAGTAAACGGCACAAGGACCGTAACATTCTCGTCCAGCATTGATATGGAGTGCAAAATAATGACTTCGAAGGCGAGACAAGTTACAAAGGCAGGGAGTGATAATTTCTATTCCAGCTTTGTAAGGGTGAAGAGGCATGTCTATAAACAATGCTGCATGGAACGTTTGTAGGATCTTTTGGTCGATTCAGTCGAAACAGCGTCTCAGACGACGACTGGAGAGTACTGGTACGATTTTAACTTTGTTCGGCTTGGCTCTGACTGTGTTCGTAGCTTGTTTTCGACTTTCTGAAACTGTTTCCGTTTGATTTCGTTCCTTGTATGTGACCGAGTACGTAACATTCCCATCAGTACGATAAAGTTATTTTATCTTCGTGCAGTTCGTTTTGTAAAACGCAATAGAGCACCGTCAAGTGACGTCATATTGGCCAGGAGACATCATTTGGAGGTAATAGCTACAAGGTGCACTAGATTAAAATGTAACGGAAAAAACGGTATTTCTAGTCAAGACAGTGCTTTGAGAGCGGCTTTCTTAGGCTTAAAAGAACGTTGTATTCTCCAACAACAAAAATCGCGCGTCATGGGCTTAAGAAATCCAGTCTAATAGCATTGGCTTCAATACGACGATTTTCCTTTCTCCCTCCAGTGTTTTTTGTAGCTAACCCAGTAACTGGCTCCACCATAGAGTTATACACAATAATACTACGTCGTGTCACTGCCGTATAAGTAAGCGACATGTGAGTCAGAGCCAGTTAACCGGGAATACTTACAGTTTAGTCAGAACAAGACAAGTCCATGCCAAGTGTGGGAAGTAATATCACGGATGGTTTAGCCACAAGACCTTGCACACCAGCCCTAGGCATGGGATTTGCGAAGTTTTTGCAAAACCAAAATTATCTCAGTTAATTGGCTCTGCCTCTCTTAAATGTATTTTAATGCATAACGTATTTCATCAAGCTCACAAATCGAGTTATTTATATGTAAAAAAGTTTTCTTTTTATATCGTAATTAAGGAGGTGTCTGGCGTTCTTTTTTTCTGTTCAAGTTCGAATTTCGTGTTTCAGGTAAAGCTGTATTTAATAATAATACAAATGGATAACGGAAGGGCAAGCCACTAATACCGGTCCAAGTATATTGGTTACACAGGGCCTAATGGTAGGAACGCCGTAGACAGTCTGACAATAGGAATAATTTTAAACGTTTAATAAAGATTTTTACTGTAGGGGCCGTTACAATATCGTCAGTGAGGCCATTTCAAATGAGTGTAACACGTAGCGCAAAGAAATGTTTGAGGCAATCCCTGCTTGCGGATTGAACACACAACTTGAGGGAGTGCCCCCGAGTTGACGTTAATGGATGTCGTTCAAAGAAATGTAGATCGACGGCCAAAGCCCGTGAACAATCTTTTATGTAAGGCTGAGGTCGGCCATCAGTCGTCTTAATTCGAGCAGCTCAAGACCAGTTTGCCGCAGGCGAAGGTACAAGGATAAACAAAACAACTAAAGGGCATGCGCTGTTTGAGTGAGCGAAGCGTACGAATTCAGCGATTATCAGTGCCTGCAAAAATGGGATTGAAGAAACGTAAGCATGTGAAGAATGCTCGTACAATAAACTAAGCCATGTCAATTTGGCTAATCAAACGGCTAATTGGCAATGGTAAATTTGAAAATTATCAATGTGAAAAATTTATAGATATGAAATTCCTCCAGAAAAAGGTACAGATGAAGATAAGACGGTGTAACCTTTTGTACGTTCACAGTCCTATGAAAGTTGTGATATCCACCCAAAACCAAAACTGGTAGAAAAACCTGCCAAATTTCCAAAAACGATCGGCCTTTAAAGGTAGTGATATCATTCCACCAGAAAAAATCACAGTATTTTTATGCAAAAAGTATGGTAAGTAAATGATTCGAACTGTGTTTTCAACAAAGAGGCACAGTACTGATGACGTCATGTTTATTCCGGTCACACTGTTTTCATGCAAACGGGATCTACGCCTCTATGTCTCTTTACCCTGAATCTATCTAAATCTAATGAAAGCTTGGGCGACTGCTAACGGGAAATCGCAGTATTTTTATGCAAACCGGAAATCACAACAATGCTGTATTAAACCAGCCGTGTAAGGTGGTTGTTCTAGTTAAAATAAAGTAGTCGAAGGTTTTGTATCATGGGGCTCAAAGGCGACTGTTATTAAAGGGTACGGAAAATTTGCCCTTCCCCCTCGCCCTAGGAAAAAAATATTTATTTACTCCCGTGAGCGAAGTCACACTCACGTCTATAACTATGTTTTTGTGTGGGATCAGGAACTGAATCTTCTATCCACACTGGCTTTGGTTGAAACGTAAATAGTTTCATTCCAGTTTACAAGAGGGCGCGCCATGTCCGATTCGTTTGCACCAGCTCTAGAGGCACGCGCGGTTCTGCTGGCGTTCGATAACTATAGGAATCTTGGAGCAACTCAAGTCAACGCATGGAACAACAAACTCATAGTCTGCGCCCTGGCTTCCAACACTTTTTAAAATGCAGTTGAAAAAGATTAACTGAACGAAAGATTAACTAAAACTTTAATAAAACTAAAACATCGCATCGTCATTCACCAAACCGATGGCAAAACTTCGTTTGCTGATTTTACTTTCCTCAGCCCACCAAAATGGACAAAAAAGGGAAATGTTCGAACAAACGTCCTTTTCACCTGCGAAGTTTAAATCGGGACGGAGCGAGACAAATTTACTAAGAAATTCCTAGACAAAAAATCAAACTACCGACTCACGACCATGTAAGTAATTTTCAACAAACTTGCAAACTACGAATGTATCAACGAAATTTAACTAAAAATCTGTTGGTATGTGGCTGAGAAGGTTAAGGTATATATCCTGACAGCATGATACGACACCAAAAGGACATAAAACAGCACAATTATTTTAATTTTCGAACTTCTATAGTATACCATGAACCGATTGAAAAGAAAATTGGCAAAAAAATAAAATTTTAATTTCCCACTAAGCCGCATATGAAGGTCACTGATCAACCAGGCAACTAATCCAAGATGGTGGCTCACTGAATGGGTGTGTGTCTGCTGTGTTTTTGGAGGCTTATTGTATATCATTTTTATTTGTAAATGGATTCTTAAGGTGTTGATTGTGTCTCTAAGACCTCATTTTCATTGTGCGTGTTGTTTATTGTAGGTGACCAAGAGGGTAATTACCCCTCGAAAATTAAAATAATTGTGCTGTTTAATGCCCTTGTGGTTCTGTATCATGCTGTCAGGAGCGGAATTTCTATGCCGAAATTTGAATCTTTAGTTAGGAAAGTTCCAGAATTTAGCATGTGACCTTGACCGCAGTTTGGAGATATCGTATTTTGCATACATGGTGATGGTGCACGAATACAATGACGCTGGTGCTTTAATGTGAATAGAAAACTTTTCTATGGAGTTTTCTTGCGGTTTTCGTATGAAAATGTTGTTTAATGCCGGAAATGCCTCCTCGGTTTTCCCGACGCCCTTTTCCAGACTGGCGGGGAGATGTTGAAAACTGACCCAGCCTGATCCTGTTTCCGCTCTGCTTGCATTGCTAGAAAATCCCATACAGCAACACGATGCGACGTGTACAGTAAACGGCACAAGGACTTTTACATTCTCGTCCAGCATTGATATGGAGTGTAAAATAATGACATCAAAGGCGTCACAAGTTACAAAGGCAAGGAGTGATAATTTCTATTACAGCTTTGTAAGGATGAAGGGGGGGGGGGGCATGTCTATAAATAATGCTGCATGGAACGTTTGTAGTATCTGTTGGTCGATTCAGTCGAAACAGCGTCTCAGACGACGACTCGAGAGTACTGGTACGATTTTAACGTTGTTCGGCCTGGCTGTGTGTGTGTTCGCAGCTTGTTTTCGACTTTCTGAAATGTTTCGTTTGCTTTTCGTTCCTTGTATGTGACCGAGTACGTAACATTCCCATTAGTACGATAAAGTTATTTTATCTTCGTGCAGGTCGTTTGGTAAAACGCAATAGAGCAGCGTCAAGTGACGTCATATTGGCTAGGAGACACCATTTGGAGGTAATAGCTACAAGGTGCACTAGATTAAAATGTAACGGAAAAAACAGCACTTCTGGTCAAGGCATTGCTTTGAGAGCGGATTTCTTAGGCTTAAAAGAACGTTGTATTCTCCAACAACAAAAATCGCGCGTTATAGGCTTAAGAAACCCAGTCTAATAGCATAGCTTCCATAAGACGATCTTCCTTTCTCCCTCCAGTGCTCCTTGCAGCTAACCCAGTAACTGGCTCCAGGATAGAGTTACACACAATAATACTACGTCGTGTCACTGCCCTATAAGTAACAGACATGTGAGTCAGAGCCAGTTAACCGGGGATACTTATAGTTTACTTAGTACAAGGCAAATCCGTGGCAAGTGTGGGAAGTAATATCACGGATGGTTTAGCCACAAGACCTTGCACACCAGCCCTAGGTTTGGGATTTGCGAAGTTTTTGCAAGACCGAAATTATCTCAGTCAATTTGCTTTGCCTCTCTTAAATGTATTTTAACGCAAAACGTATTTCATCAAGTTCACAAATCGAGTTATTTATATAAAAGTTTTCTTTTTTTGTCGAAATTAAGGAGGTGCTGGCGTTTTTTTTTTCTCTTCACGTTCGAATTTCGTGTTTCAGGTAAAGCTGTATTTAATAATAATAATAATAATACAAATTTTCCCCATTAAAGGATGGATAACGGAAGGGCAAGCCACTAATACCAGTCCAGGTATATTGTTTAAACGGGGTCTAATGGTAGGGACGCCATAGACAGTCTGACAATAAGAATAATTTTAAACGTTTAATAAAGATTTTTACCATAAGGACCGTTACAATATCGTCAGTAAGGCCATTTCAAAAGGGTGTAACACGTAGCGCAAAGAAATGTTTGCGGCAATTCCTGCTTGCGGATTGAACACACAACTTGAGGGAGTGCCCCCGATTTGACGTTAATGGATGTCGTTCGAAAAAAGGTAGATCGACGGCCAAAAGCCAAATTTAGAGGATTTGAAGCATTTCCCTTCTTGTAGATGGGTATGACATTTGCCTGGCTCTAGCTACTTGTGATACATGTCTGGTTAAACGATTTATTAAAAATGTAAACAAGGGCATTCCATATCTCAGGTCCAATTTCCTTGTAGAAGAAGGCAGAAAAGCCTTCCGGGCCAACTGCGTGACTGGACTTCAGTTGATTGATGGCTTGAAGTACTCTACTATGGTCAAAGGACACATGCTGCAGCAGTGGCGTTCCATCATTAATCTAAAAAGGATGAACCGCAATAGTTGGCGTGACTCCATTATCGGTAACCCCATTTGCCACCAAAATATCGTTCTGAAGATTAACTTTTTCACTGTCTGCAACGAAGAATTTATTTCCCACCTAGAATGGTGGATGTCTGTCTACGTTCGCCTTTCGTTATATTTTGTAGTTCCTAAATAGTGCCGATAGATTTGCCTTGTTGTTCGGCATATGTTGTTCGGCATGTATCATAATTAATTGCTTTCATTATTTTCATTTGTTTGACTTCTGAACTTATGCCAAAGTCTAAGCTTCCTGCGCCCAAGGTTGAGAATGGCTGCTGGGAGCCGGTTTACTTTATTTGTTTTTTTTTTTGTTTTTTGGGGGGGGGGCACTTGACACGACAAATCCACCGAAATCTTAATCAAGTCTTAAAAGCCGTTCTAAATTAGGTTTATGTCCTGTCTCAAGGACGTAAGCACCTCAGTCCAACGAGTGTTCCTCAGCAAAATCCTACGTTTAGGAAAGTCAATCTTTCCCTTTTAGGTCAATGTATTCACTTTGTTGGAGTAATCACAATTAATGGAGAATGCAATGGTCACTAGATTATCCCGGGGGCAGACGTCGTAGATTAGATCAAGAGTGCGCAAGCCATTAGTAGGGAAGTCAATTTGTTGGCTCAGGTCAAGAGGACAAATAATTTTAAGGAGATCTCGATGTGGTTTAGCCTGTGCAATCAAAGTGTGTCAATTTACAGAAGACAGATTGAAGTCCCCCAATATAATAGAAGAGGATCGATGCTTGAACGCGGAACAAGTGTAAGAACCCAAGATCTCCACAGCAGGTAATGAGAAGCTATCCGATAAGTAACACAATATAAAATTAATGTTTAACGTGGACAAAAAAACACAAAAAGCCTCACAATCTGAGACAGTAGAGACCAATGTGAGATTTGTATCCCGTCGATAAGACACTAAGATGCCGCCTGCTCGGGTTGGTCGATCACAGTGACATAAATTGTTGGGGAAATCGCCCACAATCATTGCATTTGTAAAAACCTCACTGAGCCTTGTCTCAATAACAAAGATTAAGTCATATTTACATTCAGCTAAAATGGCCCGGGAGTGGCTTAGGTTTTTGGCTATGCTGCGAGCATTGCGTAGAAGACACGAGAGAACTGGGCCGGGATTAGAACGTTTGCCACACAATGAGATCATGGGTGTATTCCCAATTAAAGGTTGTAGTTTTCCGACGTCTGATGGAGAATTGCAAAGTGAGCCATCAACGCCGACTTTCCCTTAGATGTGAGGTGAATTCCGTCGCGGGCCTTCATTGTGGGATCTGTACAAATTTGGTAGTCCAATGATACGTAGTTGAAGTTTAAATCGATGCAGCGTTGCTTGGTCAGATGGTTTGTGTGGATTGTAAGTCTGTCCGCATTGCGATGCTTAGCCAGTAGTCTTGAAAAATGGCCCCCGATTGTTACTTTTGCGTGTTGACGACATGCTCTAATGAGCTGGCCCATTTTGCCTAGGTAGTTAGTGATATGGTTAGGAGGATCCTTTCCCAAATTATTGGTTCTAGAACACAATATAAAGTTTGCTTTGGGAGGGGCCGTTGCCAGGATTGGTGAAATACTTGTAAGTGTTTAAATAAGGTCAGGGGTGGGTTAGGCTGTGTTTGTAGCTTTAGATATATTTCGAAGTGTCAGTAGCCTACCTAGCTTGGGGTTCAACGTTAACGCGTTTCTTTAAACGTGTGGGTACGAAAATATCGCCAGGCGTGAATGTGCCTATTTACTTTTCATTTGCTTTTGGGGCGCAAAGGTTGAATTTGTGTTGCATAGTTTTGAAAACTTGGTCGTCAAGCTAGGCAAGGTGCATGACATTGCGGCGTGAGTGGCGTGTCCCTTGCTACGTGAGGTATTTATCATGTGCTGATACCGCACACAACGGCGCTCAAACTTGCCTCCTACTGCATTCACCACATCTTTTCTTGCACACTTGAACTAGGAAACAGGCTTTGGGCCTATTGTAGGCGGAGCGGATAAAAATTTATTTTAAATTTGTACTTGCTCTCATTTTAATGACTACAATACTTAATAATGTTCCTTAAAAATCTGGATGCAATACTCGGTCGGCTACGTTTGAGCTTTTTGCCGTTTGAGCTTTTTGCCTTTGTGCTATTAACTGGCCACTGCACTGTGACTGAGGTTGGCGCTAATGACCAAGTTGTCAACGCGCCATTAAGCCTCAATCCCCCCCCCCCTGGTCTTTTTCACATTTTAGTATTTTTTTGAGGTAGGCCTAAGCTATGTTTCATATTAATTTTAAGACGCTTTCGTTTGTTCACACATTTATTTCTTTTTTTTTATATATTTTTTATATCATATCAAAAACCAAAACTGGTAAAAGGGGCCGCCAAGTTCCGAATGGTTCAGTCCTTCAAAGGAGTGATATCAACAAACCAAAACATTCGCCAAGTTAATCGCACCGCTTAATAATTCGAAGGTTAAATGAAAACTAGAACATTGCTACTTTCGGTAGCAATGTTCAAGTTTTCATTTAACGTCCAAAGTATTATTCAGTGCGATTAAGTTGGCGAATGTTTTGGTGTGTTGATATCACTCCTTTGAAGGGCCGAACCACTTTCAACTTGGTGGCCTCTTCACCAGTTTTTGGCTTTGTTTATTTTGCTTTGTTTTTACGCTTGGTGAATTGGACGTGAATACGATTTCTTTGCAACGTTGTTTAGATTTCTCGTGATACACTAGTGTGTGTCTAAGCACGCACGTCAGTATACACGTTGTCATTGTCGGAACTTTGGCCGTCCAATGAGAGACGATGCCGACTTTACTAACAATGGTTATAACAATAGTTTCGTACTTACGCGCCCTCCCACGCCATCCCTGTTACGCCCCCAGGCTCCAAACCACAAAAGGTACGCAGTTTGTATTGTAGTGCACCCATTCCTCCAATCTCATAGCTGGAAGCCTTCCCGTTATCTCGGAATCGATGAATAATCACCCTATGGAAATTAACATGGGAATGAGTGGACTAGCTAGCTAGTTAGTAACACATTTTCAACGTTATTGAGGGGCAGATTTTGCATTGAAAGCAGTATAGCTGGCATTCAAACACGAGTTAATTTTGTCAGGTGGGTCATTGCTCTTGATTTCAACACAATTTAAGCTTTTGTACCGCATTATTATTTTTCCCTAAGTACCTGAAATGTGCCCAACTATGCTTCAAGATATAAGACACTGACGCAATGGCGTCGCGCTACAATGGTTTACAACATCGACAATTAAATTAATGTGATGTTTGTTGTGATGTATGTTGCCTAACTTGGCGCGACACACTAGCGTGTGTCCAGATACAGCCTTTTCTACCATCGCCGCTATCTAAAGTCAAAATGCCACGTTAGCCGCCATGGTTAAGCTAGCAAAGAGACCACCGCCAATAATGCCTGCATTGTTTATAATTATTGCGGAGCACTTTTCCTAGGGTTAAAATATTAACCATAAAGCAATATAACTAAAAGCCAAACAATCATTCGTAACGAGAGTACTTTACAATAATCAAAAGATTCAATACATCTGTGGCCCGCCGCAGCTTACTATGCCGCCTTGTACGACAAAGTTGAAACGGGCACACCTCTGGCACATAGTACTTCATCTGCGAACGCTAATTTTTTTTAAGTTGGAATTGTCACTTATTGTAGGTCAAACGATGTTAGTTTGGGTGTGAAGATAGCATTTAAATAATTGTAAAGCGTTCAAGACTTAGGGGTCTAATTTTTAGAGATAACATCAGATAAATTACGCCTACTGCGTTCGAAGTTAAGCCTATTCTTTCTTGCAATGCTGGATTGAGAGTTTATTTGTCAATAGCGCTGCTCACAGGTTACCGACGGATCTGTGGATAGGTTAAAATTCGCAGTTTCCACAGCAACTAAGGAATCTTGAAATTATTATACGAAGCCATCGTATTGTTCCGTGTTGCTGTGTTAACACATCGTCTGATGTTTGCTTTAGTTCTGCTTAAATAGTTTTCTTATGCAGCGGCGATTTTAGGTTTCACATTTGGGAATCCGTTGATAGTGTAAACACCTAGTTTGATCGCCATGTTGGGTGGATTCCTCCAAGCACTGTTTTGCACATGAAATGAACGTAAGTCGTTAACGAATCCTTTTTTGTTTTCTATTTGTCTGTCTTTCTCTAATGGTTAAAATGCGATAATGAAATGTTATTATTATTTCATTGCGTTACGTCGAAAAAAATTTTTAGCTATAAGGAAGCAACGATGATTTATTTTGACGGTTTTTAAAAGTTCACTTGATTACCAGCAGAACAGTGTATGCTTCGCTGGAATTCCTTAACTATTCAGGACTCCAAATTTACAATGGCGAGTGTTAGATCGATAAAATAGAAAAATCGTAATTTCGTGGATTATAATTTATCAATTTGCAGCAAATTCAAGATCAGCAGTACTTTTGGGGTTATCTAGCAACGTGGCAATCTGTCCTTTAGTTTTGGCTCCACCCAGACTACAAAAGTGCAACCAACCAACCAACCAACATCTTGCAATTCAGTGTCCGTTATAGGCTACGCTACCCTCGCTTCGCTTCGCTCGCCCAGCTCCGCCAATGAACGAAGAAAGACAGCGGAGCCAACACTGTGAAAATCTAAGAATGACAAGTGTGTTAGCAGCAATAATAAAGAAAAAATTCGCGTGCCATCATAAGCCTGCGAATTGAACCCGGATCTTTGGATTGGGCCTCCGGTTAAGTGAGCGCTCATGCTTATTTGTTGCCTGCTGTATAAGATGCAAAATTATGACATGCTGGGTGATGTGCTCGTCCTACGCTGTGCGCGGTATGTTGCTCAACCGAAAACAATACTGTTGTCAAGGAAGGCTAATTTATTGCACACACTAGGACCAATCACGACGAAACTGCCTATTCCGTGTATCACCACCGTGCCAACTCGACACTACCAAGATGGTTAACAAGGCTAAATACTTGACTAACCTTAGGAGCAGTGGCAAAGCCAGGATTTTTCCTGTAGGAAACGAAGGGGGGGGGGGGATCCGGCCTCGACCGCGGTCCACCACTGCTTAGGGAGGTTCCTGAACTGCAAGCCTCTAACCTTGGATAAACATAACATCGTTCCACAACACGTTTAAAGAGACGAAATTTGCAGTTGATATTAATATTAAACGAAGAAACACAGTGATGCAAACTATGAGAAAAGCTATTCTGTGCGCGGTGTATCTTGAGTCCTGCAAGTATCTTATGAACGGCTGCTTTTTCCTGGAGGGGGCAGCTTTAATCGACGGCCGCCATTTGTTTTTGTAACCAACTTGGATATCAACAAGGGTCTCTGCTATCAAAAACATACAATCGATTATCTGTGGTCTTTCTGCGGAGAACTCAAAAAAGGCCGCGGACATAATAGGGATTGATTTATTAGGGAACCTTAACCAAACTTGGTTTTCATCCCCACGAAAGCAACAACAACATCTACAAAAGTCAAACTACCGCAAGACATCAATTGAAAAAAAAAACCGCACTCCGCGTCTGTTCTCAAAAAAACCACTCGACTGCGTTAGATGTGGTCACGTTACCAATAATTCCAGAAAAAATGGAACACTACGTGATACACGCATGAAATGATCCCGATCAGGGCCAAACAGAGGACAATCTAAAAGGAAGTGTGAGACGTATTCTTCTTCTACATCGCCATAGCACTGCGTTCACTTTCTGACATAAGCATTGCGTAAAAACTGTACTTGTTTCCTGGAATTGGAGTTGAAAATTGTAGTTCGTTATGATCGAGGAAACTCTAATCCGTTTTTATTTGTGTACCTTCACAGCTGTGAGTGTAGGAATACGAGCTCTATCTAATGCTTTTTTTGTAAACGTCTAAGCCGTTTCTTGTTCAGTTAATAGAGATAGATACTCCTTCAGTAACAGCAAACGATGACAGGTGAGCAATAATAATGACAGAAAAAAAAATCAGGTGTTATCGTGAGACCGTGAACTGAACCCGTCTGTTTGGTTTGAGTGCCAATTGGACGATTAATCGATTCGCAAGTTGGCATAGCTCTTGAGTGTTGAGTTAGCATAATGGTCTAGTGCAGTGGAGGCTAAAGTTTAATTACCGTCATCATGATAACACGCCAAGATTTTCGTCATTATTGCTGTCCACTTGTCATCCTTATTTGTTGACAGTGTTGGCCGCATTGAGTGCTTTTGTTTATTTAAGTGTAGTACACGACAGATGTGATGAGTGCTCTACTGTTTGAGAAGGCCAGCGTAAGCACCTTTGGGAATGGTATGGCGTACAGAGTAGCACAGGACACGTCTCACGCAGCAAAAGTATAATGGACCTAGCCCAGCGTGGGACACGCTCGTTCAATTGATTCAACGTTGCGAATTTGTTCGTCTTCACAAAGGGCGGACGGGTTAGGGTGTAATTTGGGGAAACAGGAATTTTGCGTTGCTCGCATGGCTGTAGGGGTTAACGATATTAACTTTGTTTTTAAATGGTCAAAGGTAGTGGATTCCTAGTATAGACACCAACTGCTTTGCAGTGGGGAGGTGAACAACTCCCCAGACAGCGTGGGATTCACACATCACCCACGGTGATTATTTACGAACATTAAGCAGCACGCAACGGCTAAGAGTCGGTGAATGTTCATTTACACTTTCTTCCAACATTTCCTTTTTTTTTATTGATTTTCAAATATTTTTTTATCCCGTGGATAGAGTTTTACCCTGTCCCCATCCCAAGTATCATGTATACATCTCAATTAATTTGCTTTCATAGGTAAATCAAATGGAGTACACATCTCAGTTTTGTCTTTTCCCTCTCTCCATTGGTTGTCCATGATGATTAGTGACATGATAAGTGTGAATGAATAAACATTACGTCTTCAAATATGCATGAATTAAATTAAATGACAATTTTCACTTTGCTTGACATTTTGTCTTTTTAAGTTTATAACAGACACACAACTATCAGTAATTTTTGGGTATGAAGCCGCGCGGACTTCGTATAATAATGAGAGCTGCCAAAAAATTAATAAAATTTAAAAACCAAAAAACAATAACATGAAACATTGAAATAATGAAATTATAGCCCAAATTAAGCGTGATGAAGATGATAGCGATGAGAAACACTTATTGGACATGGGAAAGTGAGTATTTTACAAGGTTTATTTTGAGACACCCTGCATAAAGTATGTGTGTGGGTTTTTTTATGTCTGTTTGCAACGTTCTAACGAAATTTGGAATTTTTTTTAGTTAAAAAAAAACAATCACATTGCTACGACCACAATGTAGATTTGGTTTCACACCTTTTATCTAAACACTCCTTATCAACGCTCTACGTCGCACGCTACAAGCCCGTGTTACACGTTGTGTTCAAGACATTTGCATTTACGAAGACATGTTCGTCGTATCCATTTTTTTTATGATCGACACCTATCAATAAAATAGGGACACACATTTAAATAATAATAATAATAATAATAATAATATTTGTTGCGATAGCAACGAGTCTGGCAAGGACTGGGGAGTCACTGACATCCAGCCGCAATTACATGTAAATACAGTCTACAATAAACTGCCAAGGAATGGATGATGGTAAGCGGTTTGGAGACACGAATGCCTTATACCACCAAGGTTAGACCTACCAGGGACTCAAAGGCCTCCGATGGCATCGCCAAACATGCAAGACATGGGAAGGGTGTAAAAATGTTAAAAGGCCCAAAATGATGCTGCATAATTAAAAAGTAAAAACACGCTACAAAATTTAAAAGTATGCTACGGTGAATACTATAAACTAAGGCACCCAAATAGCGGGATTTGTCAACACTTAAAAAAATAATAATTTAAAAAAATAAATAAAATTATATGTAAATAAATCAAAGGCCAACCTGATCTACTATCATTGAAACGGACCATGGGAACGTCATAAACTGTGTTTTAATCAATGCTAGGAGTCTAGTGGCAAACCTAGCCGAGTTCCATCTTCTTCTCGCAACACGGTTTTTTAGTATTCTTTTTATTACCGAGACTTGGCTAAACGATTCGTATCCCTGTGCCATGATCACAAACGGGCAACCTTACACTGTTTTCAGGCGGGATAGGGGATCTAGGGCGGGGGGAATCGCTTGTGTCTACCGCATGGAGCTTGAACTTATCCTGGAAAAGGTTGCTGATGGTGCGGAGGCAATGGTCGTTCAATGTATTAAACCGCGTTTAAACTTCATCCTAGGGTACGTCCCGCATGGTGATAGTGAACCACTTATTACCAATATGTGCAATTTCATTAACGTAAATCGATCACATCATTTCTCAAATATTATACTCGGAGATTTTAATCTTTCTACGGTGAATTGGCAGCTCTATTCAGCTTCTGACCCAGTCCACGAAATTTTTTTGGATCAAACGGTGGACTTAGGTTGCACTCAGTTGGTGTCTCTACCAACTCGTGCAAATAACATTCTGGATATAATTCTAACTGACGACCTTCGTGCAGTCTTTGATGTGCACATTGAACAAGCACTGGGTCTTAGCGACCATCACATGGTCTCCTTTAAACTTCAACACGAACAATTGCATGACGATTTATCACAGCGTCAGGCGATAAACTTCGATGCTCTAAACAGCCTACTCGCCAGAGTAAACTGGGATAAAGAACTAGGTTGCTCTTCTTCTTCTGTTGAGATAGTTTGGGAGAACTTCTTAAAAGTTCTCTCTCATTGTACTAGACTTAGCACTAAACCAAAGCCAAACCGTAAACAGTTTAGGCCATTCTTAAACAAAACTGCCTCTAAACTAGCGATTAAGAAACTGAGACTATGGCATCTCTACAAGGAAAATCGAACACTGGAAAATCTAAATAAATATAACCTATGCCGTAAACAATACTCTAACAGTGTAAAAGAATGTAATACCTACCTTGAAAAACAAACGCTTAAGGAAGGCAACCTTTCTGCTCTATATCGTTTTTACCGCTTTAAAACAAAAATTACGAGGTCTATACCGCCGTTGAGGGTACACTCCTATATGGTCACTGACAATCAGGCTAAAGCTGATCTGTTTAATGTAGAATTTTCAAAAAATGGAGTCTTCGACGATTATCGTAACCCAAACCCTATTTTAAACCCAATGACTACAACAAATGCGTGTAACCATCATTGCGATAGTGTAAATTTCTACGCGAATGACATCCGACATGTCTTAATTAAGATGCGACCAAGTCATGCAGTGGGCCCAGAAGGCTTTTCAGCTTTCTACTATAAACAAATCTGCAATAACATTATTACGCCATTGAATAAAATCTTCCTAGCATCCTTTCAATCTAGTTCTATTCCTAAACATTGGTCAACGGCAAATGTTGTGCCTATCTTTAAAAAGGGAAACCCATCTGACCCAACGAACTACCGCCCTATCTCGCTTACATCGGTACCGTGTAAAATCATGGAAACAATTGTCCGTGATAGTTTAATGAATTTTATCAACGAATATAATCTGGTCAGTCACGATCAATTTGGTTTTCTTCCCGGGCGATCTGTGGTACACCAACTTTTGTTGGCTCTTGATCAGTGGACGGAGGCACTGGATCAGGGGATCAATACCGACGTTATCCTGTTTGACTTTAAAAAGGCATTTGAGTCCGTCGTACATTCCAAACTTCTACTAAAATTAAATAATATCGGTATTGGCGGGCAACTTTTGAAGTGGATAAACGCCTTCATCACAAAGCGCACAAAGCATGTAGTATTGGGCGATGTGCGATCTAAAGACGCAGGGGTGATCAGTGGTGTACCTCAGGGATCGGTTCTTGGTCCTCTCCTCTTCGTCCTTTTCTTGGATGACTTGAGCCTGGATTTCAATAGTGTAAATTGGGCAAAGTTTGCTGACGACTTGAAGTTGCATAAAGCAACCATCTGCCGAGCTGACACCGACCTTCTGCAAATCGGTATAAACGAAGTAGATAATTGGGCGACAACATGGCAACTCCCACTGGCGTCTGGTAAATGCTACCGATTCCATATTGGGACAGGACCAAATCTAATTGATTACTGTATAAACGATAATGTTTTAGCAAATGTCAGCTGTACCAGAGACTTGGGGGTATGGTTTAACTTCGATCTGAAACCTTCCTTGCACTGCTGCTATATCGCTTCAAATGCTAACCGACGCTCAGCAGTGGTTAGACGCTGCTTCACATCTGGTGACACTAGGGTCAAAGTTTTGGCCTTCAAGGTTTATGTTCGACCCATGCTCGAGTACGCGAGTCAGGTCTGGTCGCCTAACCTGCTGAAGGATGTCGATAAAATAGAGTCTGTTCAGCGGCGGTTTACAAAAACACTACCGGGTTTGCGAAATTTACCCTATCATCTTCGATTGAAAACTATCAATTTAGACTCACTCGAACTGAGACGCCTTAAGGCAGACTTAATTTTAACTTATAAAATTCTACATCATTTACTTCCATTTGACCTGCCTCTATTTGATTTACAAACATTTACAAAAACGCGTGGCACCAGCCTAAAACTCGTCCTGCCTAGGTTCAAGTTAAATTGTCGGAAGTTTTTTTTCTCCTGCCGTGTGGTTCCGGTTTGGAATTCTCTCACCGAAGACCTTGTCTCCGCGCCTTCTGTCTCCCATTTTAGGAGGCTTTTGGGGGGCGTAAACCTACGAAGGTTTCTTTTGAGACCAGAACATTATTTTGATAAGGATTGTGATTCATCATGAAACTTAATTTTGATTTTGACTACCATACAAATTGCCAATTGCTTTTGCTGTTAACATTTTTGCAGTGACATCTTCTTTTGCTTTCTTTTTAGGTGCGCTGTTAGTGGACAGCATGTCTGACCCTTTCTCACCTATTGTACTTTTGGTGCAATAAATCATATATTATTATTATTATTATTATTATAAAACAGGGTGGCTGGACTACCGCAAGCAGCCTACATGCCATTAAAAAAAATTTTAAATGGTATATTTTAAGAATACGGATTTGTTTGGGATCACTAAAACAGTACGAAAAGCGTGCAATTCCGAACCCAAGATTAAAGCATTCAAAAATAAACTAAAAAAAACCCTATAAAAACAATTCGTATATAAACAGAGGGAGCATTGCTCCACCCCTCTCCACCTACTGTTTAGAGTGGACTTCGCCTCTGGGTTTATTAATATCAGTCATTTTCCGGCTGACTTTCTCTGATTTTGATTGGTTGAACCTTGGTTTCAGAGTTGCATGTTTCTCTTTTTTTTAATAGTGTTTTTAATGTACGTTTCAACTTATCTCTTGTTAACGAGATACAGTAACCTCTTGTGTGCGAGGCGTATCTTGAGTCCTGGAAGTATTTTACGAGCGACTACGTCTTCCTGGAGGGGGCGGCTTTAATCGACGGCCGTCATTGTTTTTGTAACCAACTTGGATATCAACAAGGCACTCTGCTGCCAAAAAAGGACAATCCATTATGTGTGTTCGTTCTGCGGCGAAGTCAAGATAGGCCGCGCACACTTTAGATACGTATAACATTTCTGGGTATTATGCTGCGCCATTGTTGCTTTCTATTGTTTACTTAATCGTTACATGTGCTTTTGTGATTTTAAAGTGGTGCACATCAAGCAGCGCAATAGTCCTGTTATGTAAACCATCATGTACGTGTTAAATGTTTGTTTTTATTATATGTTTACGTTCGTGGGACGTACTTTCAGTCAAGCTTAATTGGATCGTCTTCATTGTTTGTTTGCGGAGGAGGAAGGGAGTGAAGTTGACGGCTCCCGCCTTAGGCTACTATAACGCAAGATGTGTCACCACAGAAATAAATAAATAAATTTTTTCGTTCGTCCCTGGCTTCTTCCCTTCAAAACATACAAAATCAACGAATTAACTGCACAGAACAGTAATTACTATGTTTGCCCCTGTCTTTATTTTATTTAAACCACTTATTACTAAAAAAAAAAAAAATGCTAAGCACAGGGAGCATAAGGCCCCATAAGAAAAAATGAAATAGTAGCATTATTTTGCACTGCTATGGTTATCACGGGATAGAGGGACAGTTTTGCTATCAAATATCTACAATCCTTTACATGCTGTAATCGACATAAGCACGAGCACATTGATAGAGCCCTTTTCTTCCTGAATGGGAGAAGAGAGGCACCATAAAAAATCGTTAAAATCGGTGAAAGAATAAACAAAGCATGTAAGACGAGGTATTAACACAAAGTATTATCTTTACTTATACAGAGATAAGGGATATTTGGGATATAAGTATTCGGTTTTAATTAACAAATCACCAATCTACAACCTCATACTTTAGCATAGCAAAATTAACGTGATTACTTTCGAGATTGGTGAGTTGAGTTGGGTGTCTAGCACTTGATAAACTTGTGACCTCAACGACCTTACTGCGCCACCTTTCTTTTTTTATTTTTTTTTATTTTGGCCGCTGGTGGGCCATCCTGAACTTCTTCGAGAAACTGGTGAAGAAAATTGTCAAGGTACGTCTTGTTCGCAGTTTTCTGATGGCATTTGACGTCAAAGAACATTGATCGGCGGCCAGAAGTGACTTTTGCCGTAAAATCCGACGCGAGATGATCGTAAAATAGCCTGGGTGTTCACTCCCTGAGATACTGACGAGCAATTCATACAAGGCCAACAAGGCCCCGTCTTGTTTTAGGGGCTTGGAAAAGCCCTTGTAAGTGGTAGAACGAAATCGATCAGGAAGCGATCTTAAAAAGTTTATGGTTGGAGTCTACAGACTTTTTTACTTTGTCCAGGTTAACCCTCGTAAAATAAGTTTAAAAATGCCAAAAGCTGAAAGTCGGCATGCACCAACCTATTTGGAAGTCATCTCGCAACCTTTTTTTTTAGCCTACAGGGGTTTAAACCTCACTCTTGACACTGCCATCCACTAAAAACATCCTTTATTGCAGTAGTTTGCAAACTGTGTAGTATAATGGATAACAAGCGGAAAGAGCGAAACGTGTAATGACTGCATGTCTTCTCTATCTCTCTCGCTTTTGATGATATAGGTTGTTATACCACGCGCCATGGCTGTTTGCTGTGACGTGCATATCACGTAACTGGGCTAGTCCAATCAAACGGCCAAACAGCCGTTGTTCTCGTTCGTCATTGGCTAACTCATGGTGACGTCACGGCAAACAACCATTGCGCATGGTCTAGGTGTATCCGACACTTTGAAGACTACGTGCACTGACAGTATACTGTGTAAATCAGTACGTACTACGTGTAGCTTATCCTCTAAACGAATTGCGGTCTGGCAAGTAGACTACAAAATTTGGACTAAATTTGGACCATACTGTGCACTGGCTGTACACTATTCGTGTGGAGACTGAGCATGGTACACAGTGAAGCGTAGTGCTAGTACACAGCGTCTTAAGAGTGTGTTATAACTTGCAGTAAAAGTTTTGTCAACTTCGACAACGTTCCCCTACCCCAACTCGACAACGTTAATGGAAATTGCAGTTTAATCCTGACCCAAGCAAACTTTAAAAAGCCTAAGCCTAAGAAATCCGCTCTTCCGTTGTGTTTCCCTCCATTCTTATGTAGTGCACCTTGTAGTTATGCCCTCCAAAACCCACTTGGAGCCAATATGGCGCAAATGTCACTGCTCTATACAATGGTGCGGTGGAATCTATACATTCAACTCACATAGCAATGTTACAACAGTAAAAAAAGCATGGGTAAAACATTGATTGGCATTTTACAAAATACCGGTATCTACTATCTACCTGTCTACCACTGGAGACGGTTCAGAAGTGGAACCTTTAAGGCCATGCAGAGCAAAAAAGTGATAAGGCATAATCGCTTAACAGACGTACGGCATGCACCGACGAGGAATGAGGCATTGGCCCACTGGCAATGTAGCACGCAGTTATTATTATTGTTACAGAAATGACGACAAAACCAAAGCTAATAATGTCCTAGATGCGGAGGGTGATAAAAAGTCTCTTTTTTCATTCTTGTATTTATGTTACAGTGTTGTATGTATCGGTTATTGACCGCTTTCCTAGTGCTGAGATTAACATTGTCGAGGTCCCGCAGGAGCCGAGCCATTGTTGAGCTCAGTACGAGGAAAGTGGGTAATAACCTATTTATCACCCAGCGCGTAACAATTGAAAAGCGCATTAACTGACATTGTTATTGCAACATCGTCCTTGTTTGCTGAAGGGGAAAATCGGTATCAGGATTCTTTTTTTGTGTAAATATTGTTGCACGCACAGTCGCATTGTCAAGCTTTCTGAGCAAAAGAACGTCAGTACGGCTCGTTCTTTGTTGTGCGCGTGCTGGCCCTTTGTCGAACTTAGTACTCCGGGCCTAGGATGTAAATCCCAGTACTCCGGGCCTAGGATGTAAATCCCAGTAATGCGGGCCTAGGATGTAAATCCCAGTACTCCACGCCTAGGATGTAAATTCCAGTACTCCGGGCCTAGGATGTAAATCCCAGTACTCCGTGCCTAGGATGTAAATCCCAGTACTCCGGGCCTAGGATGTAAATCCCA
>JAHWFP010092376.1:714-16090 GCA_023313725.1 Lithobius niger | reverse complement strand
GGGCCTAGGATGTAAATCCCAGTACTCCGGGCCTAGGATGTAAATCCGAGTACTCCGTGCCTGGGATGTAAACCCCAGTACTCCGGGCCTAGGATCTAAATCCCAGTACTCCGGGCCTAGGATGTAAATCCCAGTACTCTGGGCCTATGATGCAAATCCCAGTACTCCGGGCCTAGGATGTAAATCCCAGTACTCCGGGCCTAAGATGTAAATCCCATTACTCCGGGCCTAGGAAGTAAATCCCAGTACTCCAGGCCTAGGATGTAAATCCGAGTACTCCGTGCCTGGGATGAAGGTATCAAGCTTGTTGCATTGTTAGAAGCATTGTTAGTAGGGTAAAATACGATATTGAGTCAGCTATATACCCCCCACTTCCGGTCACGTGATAAAAGTGGGGGTAATGATGCACTTCCGGTCACCTGATGAAAAGTGGGGGTAATGGCGCCCTTCCATTTTTCATCAATCTGGAGGAGGGTGCTTTTTACTACCTTTTTTCCCGGCTTTCGTCGATCTGGAGGAGGGTAGGATTTGCTACGATACCACCCTTCCGGTCAAAATGGGGATCCACTTCCGGTCACCTGATAAAAGTGGGGGTAATGATGCACTTCCGGTCACCTGAAGAAAAGTGGGTGGTCCATCTTTCATCAATCTGGAGGAGGGTTACTACCTTTTTCCCGGCTTTCGTCGATCTGGAGGAGGGTTGCTACTTCCTACGATTCCGCTCACCTGTTGATCTAGAGCTCCTAATACGTCACTTCCGGTCATGGGATTAAAGTGGGGGTAATGACGTAACTTCCATTCACATGATCAAAGTGGGGTTTGAAAGAGAGTGCCTTTACAACTTTTTTTCGTTTTCATCGATCTGGAGCAGGGTGGAAAGTGCTTTTTGCTATGGCGATGTTTATGGGATGAAAAAAAGGAATTAAAAACAGAAATGGACTCTTGTTCTTTTATCATCACTGGCAAAGACTCTGACTTGACATTTAATCTAAATACTCCGAGACCCTGAAAAAAGCTACGAATTGGCGCTTATTAATTTAGACACGTATAACAGCATAATTATACAACATAGATTCAAAAAATAACGAAATTAAATATACCGCAGATGCTGGTATAACTTGGCAGAAAGTGATAGTCACTCCCGGAACTTACGAAATTGAAGATTTGAATAAATTTCTCAAAAACTCGATAGATCAAAATGGTCATGACAGGGAAGCTATTTCGATTTTTCCTAACGTAAACACTTTAAGAACCAACTTGATCATTAACGATTCAAAATACGGAATATTACAGAATAGCCTTTACGGGTGAAAAGAGCTTGGCTCGAGTCTTGGGGGTTTCATTTAGGAACTTACTTGAGGAGTCGAGAAAGTCAAAATACCGTCGAAATAATAAATATAAACACGATTTTTGTGCACGTTGACATCATTGGAAATTCTTACATAAATGGTGACACTCAACCCACTTTATATTCGTTTTATCCAAATTCACCTCCTGGTTTCAAAATCATCGAGTCTCTGCATAATATAATCTATTTACCCTTTACTATGAACTTAATCAGAAGTATAAGAGTGTGGCCTACATCTCAGACCAACGAGCCGTTGAATCTGAATGGCGAGACCCTCACGGTTCAACTTCATTTAAAATCTAAAAATTAAAAAAAAGGGGCAAGATGCTCGTGTTTGGGAAAAAAGGAAAAGGATTCTTTCGTAATAATAAAAACTTTAATAATAATAAAAACACGATCAGTTTAACGCCTAGAAACAAAGTTTTCATCAAATTTATAACAACGGCTAGAAAATAGCATTGTAGAAGACTATTTAAAAATCAACAAACCTTTGTTGTACGACTCGTCTATCGAATCTTACACCTATCACGAATATAATCCCATCGTCGGTACGAATCTCAACAACGTAAATTCTGAAATCCGAATACACGTGGAAAACCAAGATTTATTTCTGCACGTTGCCAACAGTTACCTCTTGATTAAAGGTAGGTTGCTGAAGCACGATGACTCGGCTTATGCAGAAGATGCTGACGCAGCGACGTTGATTAATAATGCTCCCATGTTCCTGTTTTCTAATATAAAATACCATCTAGGCGATAAACAAGTAGACGACTTAAATTATCCTGGATTCGGTACCCTAATGAAAGGGCTGCTCTCTTACGGATCGGCGGAACAGCCGGCATTGCTCGATCAGTGCTGGGCATTGGATAGTACAGCTTCTGTAGCTGCTGATCTAACCGATAACTCGGGTTTCATACAGCGGCACGCGTCCATCATCGTTGAAACAATTCCCAAAGGACGTTTTACATTCGCCATTCCCTTGAAACTCATCATGGGATACCATCAATACAAATGCCATCTTCAAAGCTGCAGCCGCGGCCAATGGTAAAGTTGTTCTCAGTAGCATTTCTTGGCTCATCCCCCACGTTACCGCATCGGACGATCAAAAATTTAAACTTTACAATCTCGTAGACAACGGAACTACGGTGGATTTAGGATTTAGACACTGGCATTACGATAGCTGCGAGCTCCCTCAAAATACCAACTTCACCTGGCGCGTGCTGACTACTTCCGCGGTTGAAAAACTTAGGTGGATAGTTCTAGCTTTTCAAACAAACAGACAGGACGCTTTAGGTAAAAATCCGGCCGTGTTCGACCACTGTAGTTTGCAAGATGCTCACGTGACTCTAAATTCCGAAAGATATCCGTTTCTCGATTTGAAAACTAATTTTGCTACTGGAGAGTACGTCGGCTTGTACAGAATGGCGCAGCAATTTAGGCAGCTGTGTTACGACACCAATGATTTGAGTTTCGACTTGCTTCAGTTCAAGAAAGCCTATCCACTCGTTGTGTTGGATTGCTCCAAACAGTCCGAGAGGCTTCAATCCGGAATCGTGGATGTACAAGTCAAACTAAAGTTTAGAGCAGCAGTGCCAGCTAACACTGTCTGTCACGCTCTGCTCATTGGCGACAGGAAAATGAATCTAAAGTTGGACCGAGGCAAAGTCGAAGTTGTTTATTAATAAAAAAAAGATATGGCGCTCAAAACTAGACCACGAAAAAAGAAAGGTGGGTTTTTGCCGTTGGCGTTGCTAGGGCCGATATTTGCTGGAATTGGTGGGTTGGCGGG
This sequence comes from Lithobius niger, assembly GCA_023313725.1. Lineage (NCBI taxonomy): Eukaryota > Metazoa > Arthropoda > Chilopoda > Lithobiomorpha > Lithobiidae > Lithobius > Lithobius niger. Next base: position 12,953 of record JAHWFP010092376.1, on the reverse strand, counting down.
AGGGACTGCGGGGGTGGTAAGTGCCGTAAAAAAAGCACAAAACGACGCACAAATTCTAGCTGAACTCGTGCGACATCATAAGCAAGTAGAAGGATCCAGCAAGAAGAAAAAAAAACGAAGCCAAAAAAATTGCCCCGTGGCAAAGGTCTTTACTTAAGACCACCAGGGTTTAATCAACTTTGATAAACCTTTAACAAACCATGAGTTAAACCGATTGGCTAGAGTAATGAAAATTCCGAAATTTAGAGGTACTTTTAGTAAAGACATGCTTTCTGTAAAAATTAAGCCTACTGGTGAAAACGGAATCCTAAACTTGAAAGATTTCCACGATGGAGACGGAAGTCACTGGGTAGCATATTCTACCATTTCTGGCGAACCCTGTTATTTCGATAGTTCGGCAATATGGGTCCTCCCCGGTCCATGATTAAATACTTGGGACCGGGAATTAAATACAATTACGAACGCGTGGAAAACTTAGACTAAATTTGGTGCGGATAATTTTATTTTATTTTTCCTTAGCGGCTTCTCTAAGACTCGTAATTACGAAGCTGTTTTAGATAAAATGAAATCTATTGAAAAGTGACGTGCAAATCCAACTGGAAATAAACGTCTTCCGTATCAAAATCTTCGACCGTGTGTACCGCGATGGCCGAATCTTTTTCCATTTTGTAAGGAATGTCAAAAATGGTAGTAGTCGAATGCGCTTCCTTCGTTTTAGTAATGAGAAAGGTTTTCGTTCCCGCTATACATTTAACGACGACTTCTACGCTCGGATCGTTGCAGTATAAAATTGCTTTACGAATTAAACCAGAATTTGTACTTATGTAGTTCGCGATAGATCCGGAAATAACGAACCAGTCGACTTCTTTATGCAAAGGGCTTTTCATGCAGAAACTGATTATCATAAAACAATTATCGTGCACAAATTTCTTCGTAGCCGCGTCACTAGGTAAAGTCGGCACGCTTATATTTCTAATCGGTTTGTTCGAGGCATCAAAGTATACCTTCTGATTGTCTTGTATCAAGCAATTGCTGTCGACGAATACCTTCGTAGCGGCATCGTTCGGTAAAGTAAGTTTGCATAGATTTCTTATCGGCTTGTTAGTTGCGTTGAAGTATACTTTTTGCTCATCCTGTAATAGGCAATTCCTGTCAACGTAGACTTTTGTCGCAGCGTCTGCAGCGTGCCGGGGGAAAGCCACGTCCTTAATTTGTTTCTTCTTCGCGTAGAAATTTCTGTCAGACCCGTCTACGTACAACGTGTTTTTTTCGATGGTGGAAGCTAATTCGTCAGAGAAGTCGGTTTTAAGTCCGTTTCTGAATGTCCGTTGTCAGAGTACCAATCTGAGAATAATTGACGGCATCTTCGTGTTTGATAGCGACTCCTACTTTAGTTAACCGCTTGCTTTGCATATTGTAGTTGTTTTCGGGGGTTAAAACATACCCGAGTCCTGGCTCACCTCTCGGACCGACTCCAATCGCATCATCCTCTCTCTCCCTTTTCAACGGTTGACCCAATTTGTTGACCGACATCCTTTTTTAAACTTTCAAAAAATATATATAATAAAAGGAATAACCGTGAAAGAAAATGTCTCAACCATCCTGGTAAACGAATCTTTCCAATCTCTTGCAAAAAAACTTGCTGAAAGTTAAAATCGAGAATGGTACAAAGATTAAAAATGGTGTAAAGTTTTCTTTGTCTCCTTTCGTACAATTTAAGGATTTAAAGGGTTCGGGGGACTCCCGTTTCGGACGAAAAATCAAAATATAAAGGGTGGATTTCACCTAGCGACCCGGAAACTCAAAAACTGTTGAAAAATATTAAACGGTACATCTGTACAAAACTAGATATCGATTTTGAGGATCAAAAACCCATGTCTTTGACTAGGTTCAGTTATCCCAACGTGTCCAAGCTTTGCTTTCCCGCTTGCCTGGCCAGCGGAAAACCGTGCTTTTCTGCTGGATCCCGGGCCATGTTGGGATAGCAGGGAATGAACAAGCTGATTCTGCTGCGAAAGGGGCCCTTTCTGGCCCGCTCGGTAGGGATCTCAGCCTTGTTCCCTCAGATGCCTTTCCAACTCTGCGTCTGAGGTTACACGCTTTTTGGCAAACCTTGTGGGACAGACAGGACGGTAATAAGTTACGGGCCATTAAAGGCACTGTCGAGGAATGGCACTCGGCGTGTCGCCGCAGTCGCCGTGAGGAGGTTGTGTTGGCCCGTTCACGAATTGGTCACACCCGACTTACTCACTGTTTCCTTTTGCGGGGGGTTGACCCTCCTGAATGTTCTTGGTGTCGACGGCCACTTACGGTCCGGCACCTACTTGTTGATTGTTGCCATCTTGATGGTGTTCGTCGTCGGTTCCATCTTCCGCATGACATTGCGCGCCAGTTGGGCGATAAGTCTGTCCTCCTCTCGGGTGCTTTTCAATTTTTGCAGGAGGTACAGATGTATGACAAGATTTAGATTAGGGGTTTGAATAACATCTCTGTAATGTGTGGTGCAGTGGCAACCCGGACCACTGCACTGTGACTGAGGTTGGCGCTAATGACCAAGTTGTCGACGCGCCATTAAGCCTCAATCCCCCCCTTATCCCAATTCTATGCATTCGGCTTCTTCCTGTTACTCCTGTTGCGAAAAGGCAAACAAGGGTAATGGAGACAAACCACTCTGTCTTAGAACTTGGGTGTATGAGAATATTCACAAAACTAAAGGAAAGCTTAATAAAAATGTTATTGACAAACCGTGGTTTAACTTGCCATCTTTCAACGCTTTAAATCTGACGGAAGTCACCGGGAAAATTACCGCAGTGTACGTCACCGACGAGTCTCCCAGCGACGTGAAATTATGGTGCAACGTAGATTTTGGAGTAGCTCATTCCGATACTTCCAATAAATATACCGACGAAGACTTTGTGGGTTTAGTATCTCCGTAAACAACAAAAAAGCATAAATAAAAAAAAACGCGATGGAAATTAAAAACTACGACTTTTTCGTACCAAAGAAAGACCCTAAAAATCATCCGTTCCTACCTTCTAATATCAGATGTCTAATTATAGGTCCTGCGAATTGTGCAAAAACTAACTTGCTGTTTAATAACGAAAGATGGCTCGACTATGATCGATTATATATTTACAGTAAAACTTTATGTCAACCAAAGTACGAAGCTTTGCAGTCTGTATTTACCGAAATTGAGGAAAAAATTGGACAGAACGAACCATTTTTTTACGATTCTAAAATTGATTTAATTCCGCCCGAAGAACTAGAGCCAAAATTTCGAAACCTGATTCTTTTTGACGATTGCCTTTTGGACAAACAAAAAAACATCGAACGTTATTTTGCTTAAGGACATCATTCAAACGCCGACGTTTTTTATTGCAGTCAATCGTACACGAGAATTCCTAAACAAGTTGTCTGAGACAATGCAAATTTATTAATTCTTTTTCCTGTGGATGAGTTAAATTTGAAACACGTTCACGAAAATCACGTTGATTCCGACATAGAATTTTCGGACTTTAAAACGTTGTGTAGAACGTGTTGGAAAAAGCCTTACGGGTTTTTATTAATTGACAAAACGTTAAACGAGGGGAGATACAAACGTTCGTTTTTACCTATTAAACAAAAGAATGGAGACGAAACGAGAAATCGCAAAACTCAAAAGGCGTTTAACTAAAAGAGTTTTTAAATCGACGTTTGGGCGAAAGAGGGGAAGAAGAATCGCTACAAGAATTTTTTAAACCGGTAGTAAGCACCCTGACACTGGTGCTCGGTGCTCCGATTAAAAACACTCCGATTAAAAACACTCTAGCCACGCAAACTATGCCAATTAAAAATAATCTAGCCACACAAACTACCTCGATTAAACCTTATAAAGAGGTAGAAAGTAACGACTACGAAAGGGATTTACCGTTGACTCCTTCCGATGTCGCTACTCCTCCCAGTTTCAATCTCGCCGCCAAATATTCGACTCCTCCGATAATGCAAATTTCTCCCGAGGCTCAAACTGAATACGCCTCTACGAGCACCGGCCCTAAAGTTACCCCCTCATATTCCGCGGTGCAAGCTAAACGCATTTATACCCCCCCACCCTGAGCTTCCCCACATGCCCACTCTCTGGTCCCTCAATAGTTTGTTACCCGGTCAAGTTGTCGGACCAATGGCTGCGTATTTCTTGACAAAATATTTCGAAAATCCCAAGGAAACTGATTCAGTATTTGGACTTCAGTACGACACGAAAAAAGGCGAGCTTACCATGGTGAATAAAGTGGTTAAAATTTTTGAAAATGATATAGTGGTCGGGGGGTAGCAGTATACGGGGAGACGCACGCTTTGGAGTTTGCAAGTTTCGAGAGAGTTGAAAGAACCCTCCTACTCACCAGAAGTTAAAGCAGCTTACGCGGACATGTTACAAAATAGCGACGCAATTTTTATCAACAACGATCCAAAAACTCGTAAACCCAAATCTAATCGTAGCACCAAGTACGTAACGATGGTTTGTCAGATTTGGGAGTATATGAAAAAAAAATCTGATAAAAAGGGTGGTGGTACGGTTAAAAAAGCGGGTAGCAGAGTAGATTATAAATATTACGACGATCCTAACCACTTGATAAAGAGACTTTTGTACGAGTCTGCATCGGCCGGTCACGACAGACATAAAAACGAGATGGTCGAAATTTTATCGGAAATACAGCAAAGACAAATCATAACTGCGCGGGAGAAAAGCGTGGCTTATCAAAATTTAGGTTTGGATTTTACGTATAAAACAAAAGAACTATCGAGATGAGGTACTGCGTCAAATGTAGGCGTCTCACAGCTAACGGCCCCGAGCCGTCCGTTATTATAACCGCAAAAAATAACAGACAAATGGAAGTTGTATTTTGCGAGGTATGCGGAACGAAAAATTAAAAATTAACAAGTCGATTTAGGTAGCGAGTTCTACAATAAAGACTTTAAAGTACTCCTTAAGCGTCACAACATCAACATGTACTCTACGCACTCGGAGATGAAGGCGAGCGTGGTAGTACGATTCAACAGAACCGTGAAAACTCGGATGTGGAAAAGATTCACTGGGCGGGGAAATTATAAATGGGTAGATATTATCGACGAGTTAGTTTCCCAGTACAATGACACCGTCCATTCTACTACGAAGTTGAAACCGAGGGAAGTAACCAGGCGGCATGAACCGTTGCTGAGACGACCTAAAGGACCGTCTAAAAAACCAATGTTTGTCGTAGGAGATAAAGTCAGAAGTTATAAAGTCAAAAAAATTTTCGATAAAGGATATCTCCAAAATTTTACCAACGAAGTTTTCACGATTCGCAAAGTGCAAAAAACTGATCCGGTAACTTACCTTTTAAAAGACGAATTGGGTGAACACATTCTCGGAGGTTTCTACGAATTGGAAATTCAAAAAACATTCGTTCCGGACTTGTTTTTAGTAGAAAAAGTACTACGTAAGAAGAAAGGAAAAGATGGAAAAATGCTCTACTTTGTCAAGTGGATAGGGTACGATTCAAAATTTAATAGTTGGACCGATAACATTAGCAACCTTTGACCGTCTAATTAGATCCGGGTCTAAAAAATGTGGGATCCGTACGGCATTTTTTTAGACCAATTTTATTACATCAATTTTCTTCTTCTTTTACCAGCGGCCATTTTCTCCAGCCCATCTCTTCTCTGTTCAGCAGTTTCTGTCGCACATTTCTTAGCAAAAGCGACGGCCATTTTACACAACCTAGCTTTTCTCACTTCCATAGTTTCTGTTGCACTTTTCTTATGAAAAGCAACGGCTCTTTTCCTCTTATTAGTCACCATTTTTTCTTCTTCGCTTCGTCTCGGTATTTCATAGGTTGATTCCTACTCGTCTTTCACCAGCGAAGCACGCTCTTCAGCTTCTTCATCCTCCATCGGATCGATTATGTCATCTACAAAATCGTGCGGTATGCCGGTTCTGTAGTGACCGTGCGCTAACGTATGTCTTCCATCATCCAAAACGAATCTCTTATCATCGTAGGGAGATATAGATGATTTTGAAATTTCAACCATGGCGAGCTGATGATCCTTACTTTGAATGCTCCTCCATGTGGCTTTCGACGATGTTTTTGAAAATAGCGCTTTTTGTAGTCTTCGTGGCAGAGACTTTTTTGGATAAACGCTTTACTAATCCCTTTAGCCTTTCTAACGCTGTCTTCCCCGACTAAAATTGAGTACATTTTTGCATTCAAACCTACAAATTCTTTCACCGGGACGCCGGCCGTTTCATCTTTCATTTTCCCTAGGACTTATTTGTTTTTAACACTGTATAGAGGATGTGACGGTTTGTAATTGCTAGTGTCGAATCTATCTAGCTCACTTTCCATATCCCGATAAAAATCGTCAGTCTCTACCTCGTAGAACAGACTGTCGGTGTCTGTGAAAAGTAAACGCGTGCGGTCTCCGTATTTCGGACGCATAAACTCGTAGTGAAATTCATACATCGTAAGTTTGGAAAGTTCGAGGATGCAGAAACCGGAGTAAGTCGGTAAGTCACACTTGACATTACGAAGCTTCAAGTTTACCTGTAAGAGATTTTCGTTGAGGATTTTGAAGGAATCCACGTGTGGTAGAGTGCTGTACTTGATTGATTTTTTTGGATCGGTGGTCAATTTAACGGACAAACACTCCGATTTGTTTTCCATGGTTTTTCGGAATACCGAATTATTTTTCAATTTGAAAAAGTCTTTTCAAAGCACGAGTCTCGACATTATTTTAAACTTTTCCGACGCTAAAGGATAATCGTTGTGATTCTCATGTAGCTCGGGTGGACAGTCCATGTTCACTTCCAATATATAACCGTATTCCGAATCTTTTTCGATCGACGCCAAGCGAAATTCGAGAATTTCTTTCCTCGTCAGCCAGCTAAATCGATCGTAGGGAAGGAATTCCGTCATGGCTAGCCCATATAAGTTGTTGACATCCAAATCTACTAGATACAGACTAGGTAAATTGTCGTCGTAAGTATCTGGTAGATATTTGTTATTGGGGATCGAGTGCCTTTTCGACACAAAAGTTGTTCCACCTCTGATACCGGAAGTTATAAAATTATGCTTTCCTCCGTGCGCAAACAGTTCTAGTTCGGCCTTGGTTTTTTTCAACGCGGCTGCCCAACTAAACCCTGGTGTGGATACGTAGTAGCAAGGATCTATGCCGTCATTGACCAAGCAAGTTTCCCTGAAAGTTTGAAATATGTCAGCTAGAAGATATACGTCGATCATCTGATATATGAGATGGTAATTTTTAAAAACCTTCTCCTTCAGTAACTTCCAAACTGACGTTGCGTGATCATACTCCGTGTCGGTGATGTCTTCGCCTCGTAAAGAGGAAAAGAATGCCGCTTTAAGAGGTACTTCATGGTCTTCAAATACATCCATACACTGCACGTACTCGTACTGGTAGTGACCTTTTCGCGTCAATAAATCCAAGAATTCTTCCTTTTTCGCTCCTGGCGCGAACCAGTCTACCGAATCGAGAGCAGTTTTTAGGATGAGGAAGGGTCGATCTTTCTTGTGGTTTTTAGCCAAAGTTTCGAGCGAGGGAGATAGGAAACTATAACTGTCTAAAAATCGCAACCTTACCGAAAGGTCCTTTCCAGCGAAGGAAAATACCGCGTAATGGTCATACTCATGAAACGCTCGGTGTTTCTAGCAAGAACGTCTACTCCCGAAGGGAAGTTTTCCGTCGCAGAAATCAGTAGATGCATATCGTAGCCTTCCAAGTTATGGAAGATGACCGGGATAGTATTTATTGTCCTAGCTTCCAGATTGCATTTTACGTGAGAAGCACCTCTGAACTTTCCTGTGAAGTGGCAGTGATCTCTCACTTAATAGGAGACGATGACTTTGTTGCAGTAGTAACAAGTATCGGTTTTCGAGAACCGAATTTCATCGTCGGCAGTCATCATCAGATGTTTCGGTCGTGAGATAATCGTGGCAAACTTCTGAATTTCACTATTCATACATTCGTAAAACTTATCCACCGCGTCCTCGCCGAGGTAGAATTTTTGACTCACGATTTCAATTTCTGGACCTACAACGACGTAGCCAAAACTAGTAGGCAAATGCAAACTGAATTTAGTAGACGAACTCGAGGATGTATCGGTGCTACTAGTTTGCACGGGTCTACGCATACATTCGAAATCTGCATAAATTACTCAAGGATGAGGATTGCGTCTATCGTAGTGTAGGAATTTTAATGTGTTGGCGCCGGGTTGTAAGAAAGTGAGTACTTGCGCCCTATTCAATCTCACACGTTTACTGGTGTGCTCCATCATGAATTGTTCTTTACCAAAGGCCGCGAAGCAGTTACGGCAGTAAAATTTCCTGTTACTACCAACACCTCAAAATCGGAGTACCCTATCAATATCGAGGATGGCACAGTAATGAGTATTTCCTTTTTCGTCGGCTATTAGCAACAGGTCAATTACTTCTCCTTCCATATTTTTGTTTATAAAATCCTATCAATCCCTTGTAAAAAATTATGTTAATGGACAAATTGTTGACTCGTTCGAAGGAATCAATTAGCCGTAGACTCACGGGGAATGTCAACATGGAATGGTCTACGATATTCAAAAATGGTTCGTAATATTTAACCTCGGGTTCGTAGCACTTCATTTTAGCGGCTAAAACTGAATACAGGAATCATTTTTCGTCAGAATTTTCCACATTCACTATAACTTTGCTTTTCTTGCGTAATGCACTCGGCAAGGGTAAGAAAGAACTACGGCAAAAAGGATCGATTTTTGCCACTTTTACGCTTATACCCCGAACTTTCAAAAAGCGCCAACCACTACCTTTTTCTTCAAAAGTTTTGACGGACTGTTGTTTCTTTTTGCAAGCATCTTCCAAGATTTCCGAAATGTCAGATTCGTTGTAAATAGCTGTATAGAGGGACCAGAAATAGGCTCGCACTGTGTTGGAATCCCTGCTAAAATCTGCTTCTAAACACAGTTGAAATTTACAATTGGTCAGTTGATCTAAGCAAGTCGTAATAAGAAATTTGAGCGGACAATACAGTAAATTGAGCGCTAGGAATGAATCGAGATATTCAATTTTACGGAAATAAATTCGATGCGTATCATCATGCACCAACTTGCAACTTACTTCACCTTCAATGTCTTTCAACTCGTTTTCGAAGAGTAAACACTCTGGTCGAAGATCAGATACGTACGTGTAAACGACGATTTTGAATTCATTTTTCTTTTTTTCGAAAGAAAACTTTTCATTCCTTTTATTATAATTAAGAAAACAATTTTTGATATCCCTACAATTCCCTTTCTTCCCTAGATGAGTCTAAAAAATATGCGGGATACAAATAAAGGTTCCCTCCAGATTGATGGAAAAGGTATTAAAAGGCGCCCTCTTCTACGTCCCTCCTCCAGATTGACGGAAGCCACCGGAAGTTACGTCATTACCCCCACTTTGATCCCGTGAGAGACGTAATAGAAGGTCCATATCGACGAATGAAGGGCACTTTTCCACCATCTTGACAAATACGAAAAAAACAACCAAAAAAAGGTTTTAACCCTCCTCCAGTTCCATGAACCCACACTTTTCATCAGGTGCACCCACATTTTGACCGGAAGTGGCTACCCTCCTCCGGATCGACTAAAGCCGGGAAAAAAGGTAGTCCTCCCCACTTTTTATCAGGTGAGCGGAAGTGCATCATTACCCCCACATTTATCAGGTGAGTGGTATCGTATCAACCCTCCTCCATATCGACGAAAAAAAACACCTCTAGATTGATGGAGGACGCCCCCCCACTTTCCATCAGGCGAGCGGAAGTGCATCATTACCCCCACTTTCATCAGGTGACCGGAAGTGGGGGTATATAGCTGAATCGTATTTTACCCTACCCCCACTTTTATCAGGTGAGTGGCATCGTGGCAACCCACCCTCCTCCAGATCGACGAAAAAAAGGTAGTAAAAAGCACTTTTCCACCCTCCTCTAGATTGATGAAGGACGCCCCCCCACTTTTCATCAGGTGACCGGAAGTGCATCATTACCCCCACTTTTATCACGTGACCGGAAGTGGGGGGTATATAGCTGACTCAATATCGTATTTTACCCTACTATTGTTGTATAGTACTGATTTCGTCTAAACTGGGTGATAATCTTCTGTATAGCTATGGTTCATTATTATTATATCACAAGTATATGGTTCTCAGCGTGGACTTCGAACAATGAACCATTGTTACATAGCCATTGTCGAGAGAACCCACTATTGGATTCTCCCAACAATGTAGCAAAGAAAGTTTGTAGAAAGAATAGTTTCGTTGTTGTCTGAAAGGGAATTTCGGAATCAGACATAGGGCCTTAGGGCTTCGGGCAGATGACCAGGAGTGGTTAACGCTCGTTAAACCCTTTAAACCCTTTAATTTCGGAATCAATCTAGAATGCAATGACACAAGCAAATTTCATGCTTACTTTTAATACTTTTTTACACTTTTAAGTAATATAACCAAACTAATTTATGAGTAGTACTTCTTTGTTATTCCTGCCGATTTTACGTTAATTTTATTTGATTTGAAATACGTCATAAATCATAAGTTACACCATAAATCGTAAAACAAAATACACCATAAATCATAACCAGCAACGCAGCCACTACTCGAACCACATGCTGACGGTCAGTAAAGTATGCTGAAACCTAAAGCAAATTTATTTGTGGATGGCTCTCACCCTACCCATTGAAGGTTGCCTGCAAGAGAAGAACTATGCTGGAACAGCCATCTGTCACATTTTGATTATTTTTAATTTATTCGTTAAATATAGAGCCTTCGCATACATGTTTATTTTTGTTAATTTCACCTTAATTGGTTTGCATTTGAAATACGTTAACATAATACAACAAAACCATAAAGTAACCTACGGGAACACAACACTACAACCGTTCAACACCAGTTCTACTTGTAAATAGCGACCAGTTCTACTTGAAAACTAAAACAAATCAGTTCGTGGATAGCTCTCACCCTACCCGATGAAGGTTTCCTCCCAGAGAAGCTTGATGCTAGCCATGTTGACACAACTTTCTGGTGTATTTTGATAATTTCTAATTTATTTGTTAAATATAAAACTTTCAAATGCACGTTTATTTAACGAACACGTGTACACGTAATAAATAAATAAATGGATTTGCCTCTCCGTCCTGTAATTATACGTTTACTGTCTTGCCGCTTCACGGTTTAAAATTCCGAAAGCATCCGTCATCGTCCAACGCCAAATAACCCAGTTAGCCAACAAATGTTCTCTTCTTTCATTTCTTGATTGTTACTCGATTCCGAAGTACCCCATCACCGTTCATACCACGGAAACTCAACGCCGAATAGCCCCTTCAAACAACTTCTCCTAAAATTAAAAAAAAAAAAAAAGAAGTCGTCTGAAGGGGCTCTTCGTCGTTGAGTTTCGGTGGTATGAACGGTGATGGGGTATTTCGGAATCGAGTTACAATCAATAAACACGAGCACAGAGCCCTTCACCAAAACAAGCAATAACGATGCTGTCTTTGTGTGAACATTGTTGCACGCACAGTCAACTTGTTAAGCTTCTGAATTAAAGAACATCAGCACGATTTGTTCGACTCGATCAATATGCGGTTGGTATAAGCAGGATAACCAACGGCGTCTCGGGAGTTCTGGCTACAATAACTCGTGGCTGCGCCACTTGTTGATTGTTGGCAGAACTCACTCGACGCCGTTGGTTATTCTAGGATTAGATGTTGTAGCATTAGTATTTTTGTGTTTTATGCTTATGCGACAAATGCCATTATTAAAGCAATTTCAAACATTTATGTGTAGTGGTTATAGCATGGATTTTGCAACAATGGGCCGGTATAAGTGATTTAATGCACACTTTTGGTGAAGCGACGTACGAGGAGCTGTGGAATCGTCCGATGGGGTGAAAGCTGTTTCAATTTGTTGTGCCAGGAAACTTCATGGTGGTTCTGGAGCTCGTAGCAACACTAGCTACTAGATTTTGAAGTTTGATACCTTAAATCATCGTAGTATCACGAAGCTGGTCACACGAAACGAAAATAAGCAGGACAGGAGTTATTTAATGATTTGTCTGCATTTATTGCACCATTAGGCAGCGTTCTTAAATTACGTAACGCTTTGTTCTAGCAATTTAGACCCCCCCATCCCTCCTTGTAACGCCGGTGTAACACTTGGAGTGACTCCCCCCACCCAATAAATTACATAACAAAT
>JAHWFP010092373.1:41196-57833 GCA_023313725.1 Lithobius niger | reverse complement strand
AGGCTAGATTCCAAATTTGGTTTAAAGATGTTTACTTTTGACGGAGTTATAACCTCTCAAAGTTGAGAATTTAACACAGAGGTCCTAGGTCGACCCTTACTAACACTGGCTATCGCCAGTGTTAATAAGACAAAAAAAGTCCAATAAACATGGGTCCGGCAATGAACCCGTTTTTAGTTACAGCCTCCCAAAGTTCGGGGTAAAAAGTTGAAAATTTTTCATAACTTCCTCCTTAAGTTTTCCAAAACAATGCAATTTGAAACATCATTCTTGCAATTACAGTACTTCGTAATTTAATGTGAATGCAAAGTTTCACAACTTAAGGGAAGGGTCCATATGGAGTGGGGGAGGTGGGGAGCGTAATTACTGAAAAAAAACATTACATGGCCAATTACTACAAGTAATTACTACAAGTAACTGAATGAGTCTGACTAAACTCTAATGACGGATCCTAGTAGACACCAAAACAATTAAAAAGGCCATAGCCTGAAATGCATCTTTTCTGAGTAACAGCCCTCTTCAGTAAACCTTTCTCACATCTTTTCTACAAAGTAGAGCTTGTGGGGGGGGGGGGGAGGGAGATGAGGCTTAATGGCGCGTCGACAGCTTGGTCATTAGCGCCAACCTCAGTCACAGTACAGTGGTCCGGGTTGCCACTGCACCACACATTACAGAGATATTATTCAAACCCCTAATCTAGAGCTTGTGGCCCAAAAATGTCCATGAACCGGGTAAGTAGGTCTACTTCACGGCTACCCAGCAACAACAGCACGTACAATTGTGTTTGTTTTGGTCTGTTGTAAAACAAAAACATTACACTAAAATAGGAGACATTTGCGTACTTCAGAGATATTCATCCAGGTACGTGTTAGCTTTCCTGCTTCAAGAGAAGCAGCGAACACAAACCTACAAATTCCTCACTTCTGAAATGATGACGATGCCTTATTGGTATTGGTGGTCTGCGTGGCGACGTAATGTTTGTTTCAATAAATAAAGCCCAAAGAGGTTATGCCCCTCCCCCCATCCTTGAATCCCTTCCCCATACTGCCCCATCGACAAAGCTGTGAGACCTCAAACTAACATGAATTGTGTAGCACTGAAATTGCAAGAAATATGTACAAAATTGCATTTTTTGAAAACCTTAGGTAAAAGTTATGACAACTTTTCAACTTTTTACCCCGAACTTTGGTGGGCTGTAACTAAAAACCGGTTCATTTCCTGACCCATGTTTATAGGACTTTTTTGTCTTATATTTGGTCATAGACCACACCCTCAAAGTTTGTACAGACCATTCAGTTACACCCTGTATAGCAGTTTCCACTTTTGTCGTCAAGCAGTCAATTAAAATGATGGTTATATTACTCAACCTTGAAACAAACCATAAAACCCAAGAAGTCACCCGCAGCAATTTGAGAAGTGAGCTGAAACCTTCTATTAACAGCAAAGGTAGCATAGCTTTTTCTACTCTTACACGGGTCTGAGTAACTTCTTGAATAAGTTCTGCCTTCTTCTCAACAACAAGATTAGTATGCCATCAGCTCAGGTGATAAACCTAACAAAGAAGGTCCTTCCATCTTCTCTTTATCTCCAACAACTTCCGTACAAAACTTCTCCTTGGATTAAAAGATATCAGGATTGTCTGACCTAGGACAGAGTCTCTGGTAAGAAGATTTAAACAGCTTCTGAGTTGCCATTACTTGGATACAAATTGTTTCCAATTTCGTGCCTGAATCCAACAGAGAACTACCATAAAATCTGTCAACATAATGTCTTCTGATTCTTTGAAACGTAAGCCTACTTTAACAAATTTGGCTAACCGAACTCCAATTAATGAAGCCTGGTGCTCAAGACGTTGTAATGTGAGTCATTTCAAGAGATATACTCTTTCCTTGCAGATGACTAGTGGCGTAACTGATAAATAATTAATTTATTTCTGACCGCAAGATATCAGACTGCACCATAAATTAGTTTGCTTGTATCACAGAAGGTATGATGCTCTTGATGAAAATGACCGGACTTTGTACCACCATGAGGTTCTTCAAAACAACGATTAATGCGTATTTCAACTACGCGAGGATGAACCGAAAGCCACGGATAATCCTCACATCCAAGAGGAAGATCCGTGGTTTCTCACGTTTTCCACGGATCAAACGTGAAATCATGCGCAGAAACCATGTTTTCACCACACTGTCTGTGAAGGCTCATCATCTTCGTTGTTTTACATTGGCGTAGCTGAAACATTGTCTGACCTGAGAACGCAATTACGGATTCTAAATATAGTGAATCGTACTTTTGTGACATGTGCAAAAAAATCGTCTGGAAGGTGGAATGGTTACAGAGGTTCCATTAGCCAAAGCTCGAGTTAATCATTTAATCATGCTCCTCCATTTCAAGTTTCCCGTTTATAATTTTTTGGAAATCTTGTGTTAAAGACAACGCCAAGAGCGAGTGTAAGATTTACGTTTATTGCTAACATGCGCACTCACTCTAGCTGTTCACTTGGAGTTACTTCCCAGTAAATCAGCAGTTGCTACGATGATAACGATGGCACTATGTGTATTTATGGCTCGTCAGGGACAGTGTCGTTTCCCATATTCGGACAATGCTAAATCATCTCATTGCTCAGTCCGAGGGCTTAAAATTTGTGGAAACAATGTAGCAGCAAAGATCTTCAAAAATTTTTACAGCACACAAAGAATTCACAGTGGCAATTCATTGCTGAACATTCTTCATGGTGGGATGACTTTTTGGAGTGTTTTGTGCATTATATCAAGAATTTGCTGAAGCGAGTACTTGGACAAGCTAAATTAGGATGTGAAGAATTAATTGTTCACAGTGCTTGTTCAGATTTGATCTTTTGTCAACTCCCGTAAAATAGAAGTGTTTCTACAGACCCTAAGACGCTGAGCCATTCACCCCACTCCATTTCCTGGTTGGATCAAGACTAACATCCATGCCAGCAAGTCAGCTTGGCTGGGGAAAACTACTGGTGATGACTTACATCTTCGTTGGACATATAGCCAACGACTCAGGAGCATGTTTAAGGCTCAAAATGGCTAAGAATACCTCGTACATACAGTTGAGATCAGCTGACTATCAACAAAATGTCGGTGAGGAGTTTGTGCCTAAAGTGGGAAGAGCTGGTGACAAGAACTGAGTTGCTCGTCTCCTTTGTTTTCAGGATTTTTTGATGCCCTGAACTGTGGTCGAGACAATAAATATCGTGCTTTTCTTCTAAAGCTAAAAAATAAAACTCGGGTTTATAGGGCCATTCAATTATTATTGGAAACCACATTCCTGATATTAAATCTGAGATAACTGACCTTGGTGTAAGGTTCACAAGATATCTTAATTCCACCGCACATTGTATGATGCTGGTTACCAAGGTGCTGTTTTTTTCTCTAATAAATCTCCGTACGTGCGGTGTGAGCTTTTAAAGTCTACGTGCGGCCTTTACTGGACTATGCCAGCACCGTCTGGTCGCCTCACATTCTCCAGGACATTGATCGATTGGAATCGGTGCAGCATTCTTTCACTCAGTCTCTACCAGGTCTTCTGCACTGTTCTTATACTGATCATATGCGCCTCTCCGGATTAGACCCTCTTGAACTGGGTTGACTACGTGCTGACTTGGTTTCGACTTATCAGATCGTTCACGGTCTTCTTCTGTTGATTTCCCGTTTTTTTTTTTACTTTTTCTAATTTCTCTATGACGTTGCGCCATTCGCTTAAGCTCTAAGTTCTTTGGTCGCGTCTTGACTGCCGTAGGTTTTTGTTCGCATCACGCGTAGTCCAATACTGGAACTCCATGCCTGAGGCTGTGGTTTCGACCAATTCCCTTGTATACCTTACGCAGACTCCTTCCTGCTTGTGGCTTATGTCACTTCCGCCATAGGACTTTTGTACTATCGATGACTACCCAAAATCTTATGGATTCCCTGTGTCTTTTGAGCGATCTTCTTCCTATATGGGATGAAGTCAGTGGCTTTGCCCTTCCGTTCCCTTGTCTTTCTCTACGGTGGACACAACTATCTTATTATTATTATTATTGTTTCCACAGGAAGTGTAAACCAACGAGCCTGTAGTGTTCAGTATTTTGTTGTGGCAATGCTGCATTATTGCACGAGCAAAATAGCTTGCATCTGTTTTTTTTTAACATTATTTAATTATATTCATTGTTTTAATAAGCAAGACGCCACAACAAAATATTTATCACAACCCACAGCAAAGAAAATATATTGAAATCACCCAAAGCCACCTATCCTACGTTTGCCAGACGATTACGCCTGCACCATTTCCTCCACCCTGTTTAAGCCTTTATAAGGCAATTTCAACCATTTTCCATAGATTTTTTTCAATTCTTGATCAAAAAACATTTTCTTTCATATCATTATTTGTTTGTTTAACCCTTTATAGTCTGGCGTCCCTTTAAAAGGACGGCTTCTGAACGGCAAAAAACTAAGTCCCAATGCGCAACGCGAGCTTTGTGAGGGTTCCCTGGGGACCCCGAGTAAAGCGAGCACCAACAGCCCAGTGGTCAGCGTCCTCGTCTGCAAATCAAGCGAATGCCGGATCGAATCCCGCGACCGATCCAACTATCATATGGGACTAAAAAAAAAATATCCAGTTTGGCATGGGCATGGGCATTAAAGGGTTAAATTTCCTGCCGGTAAATGGTAGTGACTCGTCCGCTCGACGTTTTCTTTCACCCTGAAAGCCAGGAATTATTTCGTAATTGGTTTTTAACTTTTCAACTTAGTAAAGCTTTAACGCCATCAGTAAAAAAAAGAGAGGAAGCCCTGAAATGTGAAATATTTACTCAGATGAAAGAAAGCGTCAACAGAAGAGTGGTGCCAGCCATCGGCAGGAAAATGTACAAAAGGATAAAGATGTAAAAAAAATTGTATAATTAATTCTGAACCGATTTTCAAGTTCTATAGCTTAAAACGTAGGTATGGACAAGGCCTAGGGCCTTTCGCATGCTATTTTAAGGTAACTACATTATTCTTGACACGGAAAGCCAAATGGGTTAGAACTTTTGCTCTCACCTAGAGATCGAACCAATGAACCAATTTTCAATTTGTACAGCTCAAAATGTAGGTATTAACACCGATCAGAGAGCCTTTTGAACACGATTTTGATGTTACTGCAGTATTCGAATCAGCAGAGCAATTATTATTGTAGAGCACTGGGCAGAAATCATTAAGTGGAGTAACAAATTTTTGCAGAAATTTTGCAGAAAATATAAATTTGGTACACAAGTCTTTCTTAACAGTAAAAATCGAACCAGCCATGGACCCCAATGAAATACCCAAAGTGCCATCAGTGTCCCCCCCCCCTCCCTCCCGCCCCAGAACCTCCTCGTGATGTCTCCCAGGGGTTTGGGCAACAAATTCTTATAGATCAAGCTAAAAACATGAAATTGGGTGCAAAAGTCACTCTTAGCAGTATAAAACGAATCAGCCATGGAAAAGACTCTCTTATAACAGTTATTTTAAGGTGATTACAGTGTTCTTTTCTGTGTTATTCTTGCTAAAACAAGAAAAAAAAATAAGGGATATTAGTATTAAAAAATGCTTAAGCGTATAAAATACGGATGTAAGCCTTAAAAAACTTAAAGCCCTAAAGGAACAGATATTAGAAAAAGACATGTAAGCCATCAGCATCACACTAATACGTGCAAAAGAAGCTCCAGCTTGTTTTTTGGGTCACTGGAGATTCTTTTACACGTATTGGTGCGACGCTGATGGCTTATATGTCTTTTTCTAATATCCGTTCCTTTAGGGCTTTAAGTTTTTTAAGGCTTTCATCCGTATTTTATACGCTTAAGCGTTTTTTAATACTAGTTTGATAAAATTGTCTATGGAATCGTCCTGTTTGCATGCACATAAACCAAGAATAGGTGTATACAAGTAAATATCATCGAAATTTCAGTTTATGTTTGTTTGGGACTCGTAGTTTGGCTATAGGATGATATGTTATGCGTTAAATAGCAGCAGTTGTTCTGAGAAAGATACACTGAAATGCGTCAGATTTGAAGTTAGAACAAGTTAAAGACAGAGCCCTTTAATTCTTTATCTTTAGAGTAACGAATGAAATTTATTTTGCCGAAGTTATTGATGAATTTGCTCCTGAAAACGCTTCTGTGTTTTTTGGCAATTGGCAAGATTTTTCTATCTCCTCTTTCAGTTAACCAAACTTCAATTAAAAACTAAGAAAAAAGTGAATTATAGTAAAATCTTCCTTATCTCACGAATGCGTTTCATTTTCCCTTAACTGATGCAAAGGAATTAAAATCGTAAGAAGAGACAGTCGTAGGAATTTGTCCATGGCCCCGTGTAACCTAAATCCAATAATGTTGACGAAAGAACATGGCCAAATTAGACTAATAAAATCAGCTTTGTTTTACGAGGCATACACTAAGCCGACTTATTCTCACTACTTGTCTAGGCACACATTAATTTCCCGATCATTTAGGCCATAATGCAGTGTGAGTACTCTTCAAAGTAGCTAAAAGAAGGTTGAATTATAGCAAAAATGACAAAGTTGCAGACCATATAGGCAGACCAAGTCACAGGAGGACAATCCGTTGTCATCGTACCAAACCATAAACTTAAAGCTTTACTTCAAATTGGAAAAGGAATCTTGTCACGTAGCCAAGAGTAAATTAGTTGGTCAGAGATTTATCTGCTTATATTGCAGTCGGAGTTTTTGCTTGCTTATGCAGTGTGAACGTGGTGTATTGTTCATGTGGCATACATCATGTCACCTAATACCTAGTTATTATCAGACCCTATCTGACACTATCTGACGTGGTGAACTTACCTTCACAAAATTTTTGGAGCACTCGTTCTTGAAATGATGGACTTTAGTTGAAATTCCGTAGCTCATAAAAGATTTGGAGTACTGCAGGTCAACTGGAACGGTAATGATAAAACATTTTATTAACTATGACTGTATAACTAAAATCACAGGGAACTTTCCGCTGCTTTTAGGCAGCAAAGGCTTAAATTATTTCACAATTTTCTAAAGCTATCAGTAAATAATTAAGTCATTAGCATCGTCTGGATTTGACTAGTGAATATAGAAGCAGAAAGTTAAACGGAATAAATCCACCCGTCAGCAGGAAATGAAATTAAGCTCGAAACTAGCAGACTATGGTATTGGTGTCCACACCCTCAAATGGAATGAACAACTTTATTTCCAATAGAACATAGCAAGTGTGTGTTGGAACATCAATTTCTAGTTAAAGTAGGGTTACTAGGGGTGTCCCACATGGGTTGGAGTTGAGCCCACTCTTGTTCCATATCAACATAAACTATTTAAAAACTAATAATTGAACCATTATGACCCCCAAACTTCACTGATGATGTGAAATTCTATCTACATCATTAAAGACGCATGATGTGCGTGCGTGCGTGTACTCTACTCCTCTTAAACCAAGGCACCTACAAAGATGGGAGTGGGACCAAACGAAAGAGAATTAAATCGCGCTTCCATTAGGACTATTTTCATTGCAACGCTGTAACTTGATATTATGACCTTCAATTACGCGAAAGAACCTGAAAAAGTAACGCCAAATTTTTTTTTTTACCCTCATGATGTTTTTTCATGACGTCATAGTTTGTTCATGCACGGGTTAAAATTCGTGACAAAAAAAACCGTCTTGAAGACATTAGTTACGTATACTTAGATAATCTGGAAAAGGATGTACGCCATAAATAACCTAAAAGGACGACGTATTTTCCAACACACCACGTATAGATCTTAAAAGTGGTTTTGTATTGCATGGAAAAATCAGACCCACAGACCAAGTTTTAAAATGGTGTCAAACATTCGTGTTTCTGAGCACGGAAGTGCGTGGATTGAGAGAGCAAAGCGAGCGATTGCCACCGTAACCTAAACCTTTCCAATGAGTGTTTCGCTTTGGTCTGTCAATCTTTCATCTCTCACCATCGTAGAGGATTACTTCTGGAGGAGAAGCCGTGTAAACAAACAAATTATATGTTTTGAATGATGTAGGTGAAATGCAGACGTGCTGAGGAATGTGATGAATGAACTGTGAGATACAATTGCAATTAGTTTGCGCCGAAATACTCAGTACATCGATTTTGTGATGCTCTTGGAATCAAAGAAATTACATGAAGCATGGATCGACACCAATAGAGTGAGCGAAGCGAATGGTATGGCTAGTAATACCATAAGAGACAAGGAGGATTATCTAGCATTGTCCTCATCCTTGTCGGAGAGCGAACTTTGGTCTAAAAAAGGGGAAGTTTCCCCATCAGTACCCCTACTGTAAAGCCTTCCACATTGGAACCAAAATTATGGAGATGCAATTCTTACTTGAGGGCATAGTGCTTAACCGTGTCACCTAAATGAAAGATTTTGGGGTGTGGTTGACCAGTAATCTAAAGAGCGAAGTTCACTGCAATAACATTGTCAAGACTGCTCCGCAGAAAATGGTAATAATTAAAAGACGATTCACTTCTGGCGATGCGATATAAAGACATTGTGCTGGGCCTTCATTGTATTTGTGCGGCCTTGGAAAACGCAAGTTTAGTCTGGTATCCACATTTAATAGAGAATATAAGCCATATTGAGTCTGTTCAGAGAAAATTTACGAAGTATTTGCCAGGTATGAAATGTAAAACATACACAGGACGTGTGAAAATTATAAACATAGATTCATTTGAAATAAGGAGACTTAAATAGGACCTAAGCCTGACCTTTTCAATTTTAAATGGACTGGCCAGCTTTTGGAGCTACCGTTTCTTTTCATTTAGGGAAGGAAATCGGACAAGGGCTCATTCTTAAATTAATCGTGGAGACTAGTATGAGGGACTGTTGTGTGTTTTTCTTTTCTCATTGCGTCGTGTGTCCTTGGAATGCTCTTCCTGCTGATGTTATCAGGGCACCAACGCTTGCTACCTTTAAAAAGAGACTAAATAACGTTGATTACACAATGGTGTTAACCTGCTATTATTTGTGTAAATAACAGAGCTTTTATTAAATTTAATTTAGGAAAGGTATACGTGAATAAAACTATCCCTTCCTTATTCTTTTGTGTTATGATCGTAAAAAAAAAAATTAATATCTAGACACACGCTAGTGTGTCGCCGCCAAGTAACAGTAGATCAAACCATTGTAGACAACCGATTGTTAAAAAATTGATTGTTAATGATAAAAAGGCACCTCACTAGCAGACATGTGTCTGTTAACTGTATGCAACTAAAAGCATATTTTGCCATGTTGAGGATAAATCCCAATGTGACAGAAATATTTCAAATTGTGGGAAAAGGGGAAGGGTCAGAGATTAAGAAAAACTAAAAGTTAAAGGATGAGTCTGCACCGTTCATAGAGAGAAAGGTGCGTTAATAACTTTGTTTTTATGTTACTGTTTAGGTAGCTAGCTGACTAGCTGACTAGCTAATAAGATTTTTTCCATGTTAAATCCCGTGGAGTTTTTACTCATGGCTAGCGCAAAATTGAGAAGGCCTACGTAGCTGAACTTTTGCACACGGATTCATGGCGATATGAACACTCCTTTTGTTGGTTTGGGGGTTGTAGGGGTCAGGACAAATGCGTGGGAGGGTTTTGAAATTCGCCACCACCGAACTTAAATTTCGTTTCTTTTCCAAGTTGCAACAATGGCAAGCAACAATGGCTTGAACAATCAGCACTGGTCCTTAGATTTATTGTAAAAGTCTGGACGAACTACAAACTGAACAGTAACGAAGGACAAAATAAGGAAACATTAACGTTGCTGTGGATTGCGTAAGAATAAAGGGATACACGTTATGCAACAATATGATCATCGACGAGCTAACGGTGTTTTTGTTAATAACCCAAAAATAAAATGCTTCGCGTTCTGCAGCTTTAGTAACAGCGACCTTCGTGGGTTTCTGCTTGACTAAATGTCAACGAAATCTTGAAAAATTAAGGGGAAGGTGCAGGGATAAACAATACAACTGAAGGAGATGCGCTGATTGAGTGAGTGAAGTAAACGAAATCAGCGATTGTTAGCCTATGTGTGCAAAAATGGGATTGAAGCAATTTAAGCATGTGAAGGATGGTCATACCATAAACTAATTGCAGCTTACATAGATTAGTGGCTAATCTAACGGCTAATTGGCAATGGTAAATGTGAAAATTTATAGAAAAAAATTCCTCTAGAAAAATGGCACAGATGAAGATAAGACGGTGTAACCTTATGTACGTTCACCGTCATCACACCTTTCATAGGACTGTGAATGTACATAAGTATTAGTAAGAAAGGTGTGATATCCACCCAAAACCAAGACTGGTATAAAAAGCCGCCAAGTTTTCAAAATGGTCGGCCTTTGAAGGTTGTGATATTATTCAACCAGGGAAAGGCCGCCAAGGTCAATCCTAATAGCCAAGTTAATCGCCCCCAATAATACTTTGGACGTTAAATGAAAATTTGAAGATTGCTACAGCGAGTAGCAATCTTTATGTTTTCATTAAACTTTCGAACTATTAGTCGGTGCTATTATCTTGGCTAATAGGATTGACCTTGGCGGCCTTTCCCTGGTTGAATGATATCATTACCTTCAAAGGCCGATCGTTTTTGGAGACTTGGCGGGGTTTTCTACCAGTTTTGGTTTTGGGTGGATTTATTACTACTGTTTATTTATTGTTTAGATGACCCGCTTCAAGTTTAGAAGGAAAAAGAAGTCTCATAAATTCGAAGATATCCGGGATTAGAACCGAAAAACCTTCATTTATTGTAAGTGTCGGATATAATGTCCAAAATTAGACATAATCGATCCCAAACTTGAAGTAAGCTTGTAGTCTCTCACACTACCTCTCTTGGCTGGCTTGCCGGGTAATATGCCAAGGCCACCTTTCTAGCTGCCTAACAGTGAAATAACTACATAAAAGAACAATGATGACCAGAAATACGTAACATGTTGTATTTTGGGAGTAAAAACCCCTCATACAACTATGATATTGCGGGCATCAAATTGCCCTGCTTACTTCAAGTAAAGGATTTGGGAATATGGTTAACAAACGAATTAATATTGTAAAGGCTGCTTTTCAGCATTCTGCCTTGATTACGCATTGTTTTAAATCGGGTGACATTTCTACCCTTGTTAGGCTTTTAAAGTTTTCGTAAGGCCTTTTCTCGAATATGCGTGCTCAGTATGGTTACCATATTTGCTCGGAGATATAGATCCGGTGGAGTCTGTACAGAGGCGCTTTACCAATGGTTTGCATGGTATGAGAAATAAATCGTACTTGACCTGTGAAGTGGCTTATATTTTTAAAGCATTGTTGCATTAGGAATTGTAGTGAACATTCAATATCAAGTACCCAAATACTTACAAGATTCAATTCTGTAACAGCGACCATCAGGCATATCGTAATCAGTTGCAGTCTGGTTCTTAGGCTGCAGAATAAAAATAAAATTTGTTATGCTGCAGCTGCAAAGTATCAGTCGAGTGTTAAAATAGCCTAACTGTACTATTTCAGCCATATGGCAATTTTAAAAAATGTCTATCAAAAGCAACGTAAAAGCATAATGCCAGTTAATCAAATATTGAAAAACTTAAGCAGATAATTTATGGGCGAATTTCTTCATGCCTTTGACGCGAATAAAAATACGATATCCCTGCCTCCCAAATATTATTTAATGTCCAATTTGGGTAAAGTGAAAAAAAAGTCTTGTAGTGAGCGTTCACTACCAAACACTCACTTGGTACAGAAAATTTGCCTTTCATTTTCACTACCATGTAACAATTTTAAAATTCTGAGGTCTGGTTTTTAAAATTGTGTGACAATGGGCCCAACAGCTAAAAACTTAAAAAAAAATCTGATTGATAAAAAATTTCATTTCACTATTCACTAGTTTTATGCTTTAAAAGCCTGTATAAGTTTGCCTAAATAATTTAATATTTGTTCCAATCTGTGATCATAATAATTCACTTATCGTAGAATAATTTATTTTTGATGGTCAATAGTATTACTATATTATATTAGAAAAACAAACTTCGTAATTATTGTTACTTTTTACGGTCTGTGAGCATGCATAGTGATATCCAATAAAATCTGCTTTTTTTTTTTTGCAGTGTTAGTTGCTAAAATGTGAAAACTGAAGACTCTCACACCAACAAACAATCTCAAGGATTGATTTAAAAAAAAATTCAACATTGAAGCAATTATGAGATTCAAAAACATTTTCACTACACCCAATTCATTTTATTCCTGCTTTACCGTAATACAGGTTCCCACTGGAACAAGAATTTAAATAAATACAGTAACTGCTTATGCTAAAAAATCATGGGCTAACGGCTGATAGTGGGTGACAGTAGCAGGACAGGTAAAGCGACAGTTGAAGAATGGAGGTCACAATTCATGGTAGGCTATAGCCGCTATACATGTAGAAGCTATCAAAACCAATGCTCCGATTTTACGCTCTTTTTATTGAATGAATAATAAAAAAGCAACATGGTTCCAGTAATACAACTCTACTTAGAAGGTCTAAACATTCAGGCATACAATATGACGGTCGATTTCCTATGGAGGCCGGGGGGTGGGGGGGGGGGGAAGAAACTACCACTATCCCCCTCATCACACCCAAGAAAAATTCTCATTCTAAATTCTCATTTAGATTTACAAAACAAAATGTAAATGAATAAACAAATTTAATAATACTTTGGCACAGCTTGGGGTAAAAAAAATGTGCCCTTAAACCCGTTGATCCCAACCTAGACCCCCATGTCAATTGCCCGATCCCTCACCTCCACCATCGGCACGACCTTACCGGTTGCCAGATGAAAAGTATAACTGTTGGCAGAGTTAAGGGGAGAGGAAGAAGTCTCTCGCGTTTGGTAGCTTTCTTTGTTGGGGGGGGGGGGGGGGGAGATCAGTGGGTTAGGATGAGCAATCCTGTATATTGCAGTCTTTATTCAAACAAAATGCGTGTTAACTTTTGTAAGAAAATAAAGTGCACGATTCCAGACGAGTTACATTAATGACCACCCAATTTCTAATTTTCTACTAAAGCTAAATTTTCTTAACAAATGAAAGACAAAGCTCTCTATTTTAAAATTTTTCTATCGAAAGTGATCGTAGAATGAATTTGGAATTCTGCCTTGCGAGAAGAGGAGCACGGAAGTCAATACCAATGAGGTATCTCCGTACGCGTCTGGATATTATAGACGCTTACCTTATATAATGCTACTTGAGATTCGCTTATCGATTGCGTTTCTGCGCGCGCAGCTGACCTTTACTAGTTTCGATTACATATAACAGTAAAAATTAACGTTGGCGCTATGCACGCAGAATACACTAATATACGAAAAGATATGCACTTGCTACTACTAAAGGACATTTGTATTCAAGTAAACAATTCAAATTATCTTGAATTATACCAGGGAATTTAACAAAAATATCTGGGCTCGTCCATAATAAAGCTATGCACGACCGCGTTGCTCAGGAACGGACTCACGATTGATACAGTACAAACTATTTCGATAACTTCCAGGGATTGTACAATGGTTATCTGATTAGCAGGAGCCACTATTTGTTCGACATAAGTACATGAATTGTCAATATGCATGATACTGGAACAGTTACCGACGAAGCGCAAATTAGCCGCTATTTTTTTTATTGGTTCGCCCAATGAAGAACGAAAGATAGGACTCCATTTTTCGTGCGATATTGTCAAACCGTGGAACAATCTACTCCAATTCCGGTTCATTTTTTTTTCATACGGAAGCATAATTGGCAAAAATTCTTGGTCAAGGACCTAGGCCGTTCGTACGCAAACGATTTAATCATAAACTGTTCAATACCAAAGCCTGCAATTTGCTGGCACGTGTTCTCATCAAAATTTTTGGTTAATCGACTGATATTCTAGCACTTCCGGCCTGGCGTTAATAAGCGAGACGCCTGACCAGTTCGAATAAACGACTCGAGTGGGACGTGACGTCATTAGACAATAGCCATGACTTTCCCCTCGTCTTTCTCCCTGACTGTATCTCAATAACTGCTTTATGCATGCATAAGCAGTTAAAAAAACAACCTAAGCAAGCCAGAGGATTAATAGTCCATTAATTCTCCTAGTTCATTTGACCCAAGTAACCAGTTCAGTAATTAATCACCACTCACTAGTAGTAAGGCACACAAAACTCGCTTTTTCCGTTGTCCAATGAGGAAAGTTAAAAATGAAACCCATCAAGTTCCTGTCCAGTGCCACAATTATGGGTGGTGCAAAGGGTACGAGGCACCCGTGTCCAGGAAAAGAGGGCCCAAAAGGGATAATAATCACTTGGTTTGGTCTGGGTTGGGAGCCCTTTGTCCCCAAAATTGTGCACTTGTTGAAAAGGAGACCGACATTTTACCCTTGCGCCCATCCTTGGAAAAAGCTAGTTGTGGCACTAGTTCTGCCATGTATCCCATCTTTGCAGCACACATGCTACTTTCAGTAGATACACGCAAGTAACAGATTTACCTGTCTGTGAAATAGACTAGGAAATTATTTATTTTTAATATTTCTAATATAAACATAATTAAAGAGTGCACTTACTATAACAGAGAGAAACAAATCCTGTCTGAAATTTGAATAATCCCACAGTTTTTCAGCTGTCGTCTTTTGAAAAAACAGCAAGTCCAGGAAATCCACATCACACCACGGCTTTAACTTTCGCTTTCCAACGTATCCTTTCATCCTGTTGCTTACCATGGCAGTTAAGTGGCATAAAATGAAAGTAGGATAACGCACATGGGTCTGAGGAACAAATTTTATTGTACTTTCCGTTGGTGCACTCGAGAAATGAAGTGTCTCTATCGAAATCAACGAGATGGAGAATACCAGGCACACAAATTGCGTGAAGAATGTAAGACATCTTCGTGCTTTACCAGGGGATACAGGGAACAACGAGGTTTTCTCCACGGTGGTACAAATGTTTTTAACCACATTGAAAATCGGGTCAGTTGTTTGAAATGAAACTCGTTTTCTTGTTTGGCGTATACGCAAGATTCCATGCAGCAAATCAAATAAAGTGAGCATTGATATGCCCAGATACAATCCCATCACACCACCAATATCGCATAGCAAGGAAAAAAGCGTATATATTCGCCGTTCAGTTACAGTTGACAGAAACTTATCACGGAAATAAAATGAATAAATGGACTTATTTGTAAGCGGATCTTCAGCTTCAAATGTAAGGTGAATGCGGGATTGATGACAAGGTTTTGTGCAATTGCAATCTTCGACAGGATCAGTCTGAGTGTCAATTTCACTAGTTTCTTCAAACATCTCAAACAACGTTTTGCGATCTGCGCCACAGATTGATACGTTAGCTTCTTTAGCCACAAACGGAAACCTGTTAAAGGAATACAATAACCACAGCTTAAATAGTAGCAAATGTTTCTTGCTTATGGTATTAAGCATGTCATTTTCTTAACTTTTTAATTAATAAACAGGACGGAATGCCCAGCTCGATAAGAAGTTAATACATATCAAACCTTTTCCACCTTGCCTTTTGAACTTAAATGTCTGGCTGCCTGAGCATGTATTGAACTTCGACCTTTGATGTCAAAGGACACTAAGCCATAGGAGTGGCACTCGGCGTGTCGCCGCAGTCGCCGTGAGGAGGTTGTGTTGGCCCGTTTGCGAATTGGTCACACCCGACTTACTCACTGTTTCCTTTTGCGGGGGGTTGACCCTCCTGAATGTTCTTGGTGTCGACGGCCACTTACGGTCCGGCACTTACTTGTTGATTGTCGCCATCTTGATGGTGTTCGTCGTCGGTTCCATCTTCCGCATGACATTGCGCGTCAGTTGGGCGATAAGTCTGTCCTCCTGTCCGGTGTTTTTCAATTTTTGCAGGAGGTACAGATGTATGACAAGATTTAGATTAGGGGTTTGAATAACATCTCTGTAATGTGTGGTGCAGTGGCAACCCGGACCACTGCACTGTGACTGAGGTTGGCGCTAATGACCAAGTTGTCGACGCGCCATTAAGCCTCAATCCCCCCCCCCCATACTTATATGCTCAACAATTCGGTATGGTCAGTGCTAGTATGGCTTAACGGTAGGGCTCCGGCATTTGGTCTCATAAGAAGACTGTTCAGTTCCCGCTCAGGGAGTCTAACATATAAATCCAAAAGGCAACGGAAATTGTATTAATTTTATTAATTTTATTATTACAGGTAAATTGTTTTTTTGCGGAGAGGAGCGTAACCTATAACGGACATCGAATTGCTCGGTTGGTTGGTTGGTTGCACTTTTGTAGTCTGGGTGGAGCCCAAACCAAAGTGCAGATTTCTATGAAATTTGCCACATTGATAGTTAGCCGCAAAAGTATTGATGATCGCGAATTTGGCATAAATTGATCAATTACAATCCACGAAGTTACAATTTTTAGAATTTATCGATCTAACACTCACCATTGTACATTTTGAATCCTGAATAGTTAAGTAATTCCGACGGAGCATTCATTGCGCTGATGGTAATCAAGTAAACTTAAAAAAAAAAATACCAAAATAAATCATCATAGTTTCCTTACAGCTAACAGTCTTTTTTGACATAACTCAACGAAATAATAACATTTGATTATAGCACTTTAACCACTAGAGGAAGACAAGCAAATGAAAAAAAAAAAAAA